>JAYMFT010416066.1:0-17930 GCA_038088735.1 Panulirus argus | reverse complement strand
TGTATATATATATATATATATATATATATATATATATATATATATATATATATAAATGTGTGTGCGTATATGTGTGTGTGTGTACTTAATCACATATAAACCTATGGCTGGCAGGCAGTACACACAGCACATGATGTATGGGCCTCCCTCCCTAATTACATATTGAGGGCCCCTCCCCCCTCCACCCCTACTCCGGGGGTGTAAACAAAGCCAAGCACCATGAAAAGACGAACATTAAAATGGACAATCAGGACGAAGCTCCGGTTGGCAAGGGTCGAGTCAGCCGACCATCACTGAGAGAGGAAAAAATGGAACTCTCTCTCTCTCTCTCTCTCTCTCTCTCTCTCTCTCTATTTCCTTTCACATGTCCGTAAATTTGCATACTATGTGGCTCCTATTCTCGGTATAGAGACGAATTCCCCATAACTGACCATTAATACTACTAGATCCAACCATTATCTATCACATGGATATCTGATTAGAATCCTATCTATCCACTATCACTTGGATATCTGATCGAACTCTAATCATTCTAATTACTATCTATCTCTTGGATATTTGATTAAAGTCTCCTCGCTCTATTTAGTATCTATCAACTTGGATATCTGATTGATATCTTCTCGATCTGTCCACTGTCTCTCACTTAGATATCTTGGTATATCATCCTCAATCCATCTGCTGTCTCTCACTTGAAAATCTGACTCTGTGTACTTTCCAGCGGTTGTTTTCTTGTAGTATTAACCACCAGGGAGCGAGGGAACACGTTACATTAATGCCATTAGGAGGTTAATGATAGCCTTACGTTAAATTCTGGTTAAACTTTCATGTCATGTAATGTTGTAGATTTTCATAAGTGAAAAAGCGTGTCTACAAAGGATGAATAATGCATAGAAAGAAATGAAATCAGTACTAAATTGGGAGCTTATAGAAACAGAGTGTGTGTGTGTGTGTGTGTGTGTGTGTTTGTGTGTAAAGGGTGTTAAGCATAGAGTCTAACACAAACATAGATGTGGAGATGAATACTCGGTCGAGGTGTTGATGTTTCCAAGGGCTGGGATGGGATGGGGCTGTTCTTGTAGCGGTCTGTACCGTCTTGTAGGTTCCATGTGGTCGTGGCAACGAGCTACAAGGAAGGATGGTGACGGTTGTCCATGGTACAGCAATGATCCTCCTCGAATATTTTTTGCGGAGGTGCAGGTGACTCGGGAGGGGCAGTGTGTCGAGCGCCCCTCGTTAGGTGGCGCAAGAGGGACCGAAGATGTTCTTATAATGTCCTATTTCTACAGCCGTTATTTAGCAGCTCCCTCTGGGTGGTGGATCGTGAGGAAGGCCAGGCGAGGGAGGCTATATATAGGTGCGTTTGGGAGGAATGGGGTTATGCAGTCCAAGCACAGGATCCAAATGTCCTAAGTCGCCGAAGTTGATGTTGAGACAATGGCTGGAATTCCTTGTGGTGTTGCTGATGTGTTCCAGCTTAATTTCTCGTCCAGAATGACAGCGAGAAGGTTGCAGGGTTGAGCAATATGGAGGGGCCTGGGGCAGGTCTTGGGCAGTTAGGGGTGGCACAGGGTTAGAAGCTAGATTGATGTTCTTTAAGGAGGCCTGAGTGGTTCACTACATCAAAGACTTTGCGCAGATGAACAAGAATTCCAGTTTCGTTAATATGACGTCGAGAGGACGAGGGGACATAAGACCAAACTGATTTAGCCTTACAGTGCTCTTGCTAATGTTACGGCAGATATAGTTGAAGATCATCTCTTCAAACATTACGTAATGTACTGCCTAATTAGAGATAGTTATATAGTTGAGTATAACTCTCATTTTCTCAGAAATAAATGGATTGTAAAATCCTCCATCGTCTTCAAGTAAGAGAAAATAAGTACCCATACAAATTTAAGAGAAACGATATTCTTAAAAGTAGCGTATGATCATAGATTTAATAAATCCGCAACGAAAGACAGAAAGCGAAAGGAATTAAAACAAGAGTGGGTGAGCGGGCATAGAGGGACGGGATGAATACCACAACTGACAGATGATACAAAAGCGGAGGACGATGTCTACAATGGTGGGTTAAGTGGCGGCGGGGCCCCGGGTCAACGTACACGACAACAAACCACCAATCAACTCATTGTGTCGGAGTCTGATCATAATCCATTTCTCATGTAATATTATTATAGTTTCAATGCATTAGCTTTTCACACGCTGGACAATAAAATTGGATCGTAAACAGAGGGAATCTATTCATAAATAAGTATAACTCAAAGAGTGTATGCAATATCTTGGGTTCGGCGTTTTCAAACTTTTCCCGCGCGCTGTTCTGCCCAGCTCCCCTCCTCCCTACTCTTCTTACCAGCCATCCCTCGCCACACCAATAATCACAACAAATTCAATAAAAAGTAACCGAAAGATCTTTACCCGCGATTACCCGCTAACAACACACTAACAATACAAGGGGTTGGTAGTACCCCGGGGGGCAATGTCCGCCCCCCGGGGATGACTCCGCTGGGGGTAGACACAGCAGTTGCCAGTCACCACCACAAACTAAGCCCGCACATCGATCCTTGTCTCTATAACCACGAGAGGAGCTGTCTCTGTATAACATCATTATTTCTAACTATAATGAGACACCTCATCATGAAATTAATATGAATACTTACCAAAACACCTGTGAGACGCTTAATTGCTGATTTATGTAAACAGTTAAAACTACCAAAAATTGCTCATTAATCAGTTCAAGTAACAAAAGCTCTGGAACGCTCAGATTGAACACATAACACAAAAGTGGACATGGTACACAAAGAGGCATGGACATGGTACAATTAGAGATGTGGATATGGTACAAAAAGAGGCGTGGACATGGTGTACAAGAATAAGCGTGGGCATGGGGATTAAGAGCATTGTGAACTCGGTAAGATACACTTTTGGCAAGTAAAAATATCTACATTTCTGTTCAGGTAGACCTAACTAGTCTTACTGTTCATTTTCATGATAGGATTGCCGTGATTCTGTGTCGCACGATATTAAACAATTTTCACTCTTGTAAAAGTATGGACGATCATTCGTGTTTACCCTGGCCATCTTCAGCATAATAATTGGGAAAAATGATAATCGAGTCAAGATAACATTTTTTTTTTATCCATTTTTGTCTTTTTCAAGCATAATATTAATTAAGGACGTGACGAATATGTTACTGAAGTGTGTTAATTTATTTGATTTATAAAGGGTTCCCCTAACATTGTCAAAGGATTTTTAACGACCTGAATTTTGTAAGTATAGTTTCAAAAGTGCTTCATGGCCTTGCTGGTGGGCACGTTGGGAGGCCTGGATTAGCTTATTTGAGAAGTCAGTATGTAAGTACACTTAGTTCTTTCGCCAGTTCCATCCGGGGCGCTCTCCCCCAACCGCCCCCCGGAGCTTGGGGGCACCTGGAGTAGCCACTACATTAAGCACCAACAGATGGCGCTGCACTCCCCACCGTTGTGGCCAGCCTGCCGGCGTATTGTGAGCTTCTGTTAATTGGTTTCATTCCAACGGTGGCAGCGTCAAGCACGAGGCTCCCCAACCCTACTACCCGATCCTGCCCGAGAAAACACTGGTGGACTGTGAGCAACGCGTTGCGCTTCTGACGATGGTGGTGGCGGGAGATGGACGGAGGACGGGGTAGGGTGACGGTTGAGCCAGCAGGAGGGACAAGACAGGGCCTGACTAGAGGGGTCGCAGTGGCCCAAAGGGTTGATTTTAAGGGTCCAGCAAGCAAGATAGCAAATGTATCCAGTACCATTACTTCCAGCGTCAGCACTTCCGATACCTACACTTGCAGCATCAGTACCTCCAGTACAAGCACCCAGCGTGAATACCTCCAGTACCAGCGCCTCAAGTACCAGCAACCTCCAGCACCAGTGCTTCCAGTAACAGCACTCCAGTCCATCCAATACCAGCATCAGCACCTCCAGTACAATACCTCCAGTGCTTTCACTACCAGCACGAACACCCCAGTACCGGTATCAACTCCTCCAGGACCAGTACCTCCAGTACAAGCACCAGCACCTTCAGTACGAGCATCACTGTGCCGATCGCACAATATGAGACAACATGGAGCATTCCACAGTTGGTGTAACCAAGAACAACCTATCCAGAAGACGGAAGGGCCAGGTTATGGACACTAAATTCACACTGGAGGAAAAGTTTATCGAGAATCATGGAATGCTGGAGCCTCCCCGGTGTCTTTAAACTATCCCTGAGTATCTCTTATCTCTCCTTACAGGCGTGGTGTGTGGGTGGATGGGTGATTGGAAGACGCGTGGTGAGACGGGGCCGAGAGAGCGTCCTGCTCTGGTCTGGGCAAGGGCTTGGCTCACCCGCACCTCGGCAGGAGGGAGAGATGGGAGCGAATGTGGACAGAAGAATGAGGGGAACGAAAAGGAATAGGCTAAAGAGGAAGACAGAATGGAGCGGTTAGCCATGGAGGAAGGGACAGGGATGAAGGGATAGGATGAAGGAATATAGATGACTGTAGACTGGAAGCAAGAATATGGATGAATACAGAATATAGAACGTAAAAGATCTTAGACGTCGGGCAAGAGTAAGGGAGAAACGTAAGACCTAAAGAGAGAAGGAGAGAGAGAGAGAGAGTGTGTGTGTGTGTGTGAGGCTGCACAGGGAAGTTACTCGTCCATTCACCAGTAATTTACTTACAGAAGAGACGAATCTAACGTCATGGGCAGTAATCTCATTCAGCTGCGGCCGACCTGCGTGCTGTCGTCAACTCTCTTCTTTCTCAGCGTTCCCATACGAGGCTCCCCCTTTGCCTGCTAACCCCCTCCTTCAGCAGCAGATGTTGCTGCACTCCTCCTCCCTCCTACAGTTCATCTACAGACGAGTATAAATGGCAGTGTAACATCATCAAATATAACATTCCAAGCCCTTGGTCTCTGAGTCAGTAAGTACAGTGTTGCCACATGCTTCTGGATCCCGTCTCAACAGCCTCTGGTGAGAATGAACGCCTCCTTAAGATGTATAAATACATATGTGCAGCCTTGCCCAAGGCCTTGGACATTATACTACGCACACACATCTCTGTAAAAGTAAGTCCTCCATCCCTTGTAGGCCACCTCCATAGCTTGGTAAAATGCTACTTGAGTCATAGATGCCAGGATGTTACCACAGTAAGAGGAGGTGTCAACCATTATCTACTTATGGACACTGGCGTATCCCAAGGCATTAGTTTTCCTCCACTCCTGTTCCTCCTGCACAACACTGGGCTGACTCACGTGTCCAAGTTTTCTTGATTTGGGATGTCATCCGTAGCGACAGATGGGTAATAGGTAAGAACGAAAACTGAAAGCAAGAACCAGGAATTGAATTTTCTCTGCTAGCTTTGACAACGTATCCTCCTTGAGGAATATGATCATATTTTCCTGAAGAGGCCGTGAGAATAATGAATTAAGGACTCCTCCCTCCAGTGTTCGCTGCTACCTTCTACCCATTTACCCTCGCTGGAGTGATATCTCTATAGTCAAGAAATTAGACTCCGTGCAAAGTGACCCTTAATGTTTCTTGTCTCTTATAACACACTCAACTAAAGAATAGAGATATATGAATACAGATGTATGGTGTTCAGATTCAGAGCAAAAGTGAAGGCAAATATCATGCACTGCATCATTACGATGAGCTAAATATAAATATAGTATATAAACTGCAAAAATTGATACAAAGGAATTCAGACAGCGAGAGACTACTGGGTCCTCTCGAGTCTCCGTGTCTTAGTGGAAGATCTCAGAAACCCGCGGAGCGGTGTGGTGAGAATAAAAAAAGGCAGACAGATGTTTCGAAGAATAAAACTTGCAAACTGTTTATGTAATAATGGAGGCGCAAGTGATGTCAGCCGTGGATCTGAAGCGTTGTAAGAAACTTTCAAAATCAGTGAGAGTCTCGTCATGTCCTTCCATCACGGTGAAAGAAGTTCTCGATATGATAGTTGTCTAGCAGGAGACAATCTCCAGGAATCTGTGTGCGAGAAAGACCTTTTCCACCCTAATATACGTATCTCCAGAGTCTCCGTGGGACATCTTTCTGACATCATCTTGTCCTGTTGTTATCATAGCACAGCCCCAAGACCCCCTTTTATGGAGTGTCGTGCCCTTGATACAGGAGCAGGGACATGATAAGAGTTCTCTAGAGCGAGAAGATCCTCTACAAAACTGTGCTTCCTTCAGTCCATTGATGACGATACAGCCTAGCCCAGTCTGGTAACATTTATACTCTTATTCAGCGTCTCCCACTGTATACTTTGTGGCTCAGCCGCTAGATGTCACTGAGACTCGTTCGAAAATCAACATCAACAAAGAAAACAAGAATCGTTACAAACGCCAGCTTCGGAGAACATACAAGGCTCATATGCAATTTCCTAATATTGTTGGGGTGCGTCCTTGAGGCGTTGGTTGGCACTTTATTGACCCCCGGGGACTGCTTTTGTTGTTAGCATTTCCGTGAAACAATGACATACAGGGTTGTGTATTTTTCTATTTTTTTTTTTCAAAGGACGAACATTGGTGAATTATTCCCTTCCATATCCGTCTTATCAATGTCTATATTCACCCTATCATTTTATCCTGTGATTGACATTAGTTTTACACACTGAACAGTTTAACGTTCTCCTAAGTACCATATGTGTGATTAGCACTGTACCAACCATGTACAGTGAATTCCTGAGTTAGTAAACACTGACGGATTAAGACAATACTTGGGGTCTTATGGTAAACTAAATTTTAGTGTGAGTCTACCTGAAATGCTGTGCATACATTATTGCAGTCACGAGAGTTTACATATAGTGTATAGTTTTTACCCGTATGGCTGGCGTATGGAACAACCAGAAACCTGTGTTTTGTGTGGATTGTTTGAAGGTCTCAAAACACCCTACCTTTATTCTTAGTTCCCTGTTCAGTGCCCTCAAAATCCTTACTTTCACGATAGACATTACTTTATTTGATAAATCCCATCTTTATTTGTCTACCTACTCGTGTCTTTTTACCTATTTATCTGTTTTTCTTTGACAGTTATAATGAACTTTTTATATGTCCTTCTTACCTTTCATCATTTCTATTAGTTATCTGTATTGCAAACGCAACTGTGTCCCACTCCGGGTCCCATTTGGCTTGCGAACACCCCAACCAAAACTCGCCTCCTCTTCCTCCTTGGGATTCTGACAGCAAGGTCTGGAGTGGCGTGTCAAGGGCTTCCGCCGACCCCCAGAAGACGAGGAGTCTCCAGGCACCCCACGAGGGCCCTTGTGCCTTACATGGGTCTCGTCTCATCGGGAGTCTTAAGACATGTCGTTCAGTGGGTCTAATACCTTCAGTGGTCGAGACACCCACTCAGGTGGCAGTACGAGCTTGCACGTGTGTGTGTGTGTGTGTGTGTAGAAACACACACACACACACACACACACACACACACACACCCTAACTCAAGCCAGGTACACATTTATCGACCAGCTCCGAAGGCTGGATGAACAGCTGGGATTGGCTGTGGACGAACTGCCGCGCCCCAGGATTCGACGCCATGTGTGTACGTGTTTCGTAGGAGAGATTCGGATGTTTACGGTCCTTGCCCGCAACGGGTCTTTCCCTATCTATTATTTTTCCTAACCCATCTGTTCCTTTCTGAATATTTCAATAGGATATTGCCTTCAGCTCCTCCACCTCTCAGAAAATACCTGGACGACGAGTCTTCTATACGTTCTCTATAGTATATATCTCTCCTATCGTCTTTAGCATTTGTTGTCTCCCATTATTCCATATCTCGTACATGTCTCTCTCTCTCTCTCTCCCTCCCTCTCTCTCTCTCTCTCTCTCTCTCTCTCTCTCACGGACCATCTCTTGGCTCTCTCATTATACACTTACAAAACTGGTGGCATGTACTTAGGCCGTGGAATTCGTATCTAGATCCAGTGGTCTGTTACTCTTTGAATTCTTTCGCGTTCCATTTGTTTGAGTCAGGATTCTTTGATGCTCTCTCTCTCTCTCTCTCTCTATCTGGCCCTTCTGCCCTGACCTACGAACTCCTCTATCCTTTCAACCGTATCTCTAAGCATACCCCCCCCGTGCCCAATCTTTGTCACGGCTCACAAGCCAACCTTCCCTGTTCAGGTCACCGCAGCCTTCCCGCCGCTGTCTTCCGCACTTAACAACAACTCGGTTCGACCCTTCATGACGCTGGTAGAAATTTCGTGACTTCACGTACCAAGGTCGTTTATGTAGCACATCCATTGCCTAGAGAATGCCTCTCGTATGCCGCTCTCTCCCACTCAAGTAGTCTACCGTGTTCTGACTCAGTGTGGCCTTCGACTAGCCCAGCACAGATTAATCTACCAGACGGTAAAAATTTAGTTTATACACACACACACACACACACACTGATTCGTTTTCTCCCTGATATTCTTTTTTTCTTTTTTTTTCTCTGCCATTCAGCACAAGAGAAGGTCAGAGTTCGACTCTCCTTTCGTACCCTCCATAGTACCTCATGGTTTTGTATCGGATCGAGTCGTAATGTGAAAGATAGCTTTGGTGTCCTTTAAGATAAATTGTGTTAGATGTCATTTCTTTGATAATCGTTGTGTTCCAGTTTAAGTCCGTAGAGGCTTGGAATCCTTATGACGTGGATCTGATGTCATATTCCAGTCTTTCTTGGTAATTGCACTGTCTTAAATCAGCAGCTATAATATACGAGCGGTACATAAAGCGCTGTTTTCAGTGTCAGCGTTCTGCATACTTAGAACATCACTGTAAGTTGGCAATAAACTGTTTACCAGTACAGGCAGATCCCTAATGACCGCTTGTCCACTTTTCTTTTCCACGTCCGTCTTGAGTTCGTATCCAATTTGACGCAAGTAAAGGTTCGGAGAAATGTAACATGTAAGGTATACCTATGATTCCCTTGTGGTCTTGTGAGATATGTACTTTAGTGACATTAAAAGAAAATGGAAGAATTACTAAAACGGGTTAATTTTTCGACACCCTTCAAGATGTTAAAGTCTGTTTGATGATGGAAATGCGTGAAGTTCACGTTCAGCTGGTACTCCAAAGAACTGTAGAACTAACATACTTTTTAACTACAAAATTTTAAGTCTGTCAGACAGTTCTATACACCACCGACTCAAGACAAAGTAGATGTTCGAATCTCCAACCGAAGCGGAGCTGGAACTTTCAGACTCGGTGTTTCGTTGCTTCACATGGAACAATCGGTTGTGTGTCGTTGTTTCAAATGGAAATATCGGCTCTGTGGCATGGAGAAGTTGACATAGACTCGCCTGAGGTGATCAGCGTTACTGTCAGTGTCTTCTCGATCAGCCACATTGATGTGAAGCGTGTCAGCTCAGGTGTTCCGGTGTCTCAGTCATTCTGAGAGAGACAGGAGAGTGTTCAGACGTTCGAAAAACTCTGTCAAATCTGTTTCATGGTCGGTATAAGAATGTAAGAGTCGACTGTCAAATTTTTGTTGTCTCAGTGATCAAAACCGGTTTTGGGGTCGCTCAGTAGCTGTCAAGATGACTCATATTTGCCACCTGTCAACCGTCAGATATGTACCTCAACAAGAGATTGTCTCATTTGTTTTCTTAGTGTTCAAAACCTGTTTGGGGTAACACAGCAGCTGTCAAGATGATTCATATTTGCGAGCCAATAGCTGTAAGATGTGACCACCCCCCCCTCCTCCCTCCCTTAGCCTGGACGCCTGTAGGCTGTCAAATCTCCTTGGGTGTCAACCTCCTCCTCTCCTTTGCCTTACACGTTATGTCAAAGACCGAGCTAAGCTGCCTGCAAACTGCTTAACTCTGCAGTCATCTGCCCATAGACTGTCAAACCCTCTTGTGTCGAGCAGTGATCTGTCAAGGCTGCTTCAGAGCCATCTCTCTGGCCTCTCCGAAGGGAATCTAGACGTCTTGTCGTCTGTGTCCATAACGTGTCAGGTCTAGCGCAAGCTTATTCAGAACCTGTCGAGAAATGGACACACCTGTCTGTGAAAAGCTGTTAGATATATAGCGTAGGCTCTCCCTACCAAGCTGCCGGGTTTGGGACAGGCTGTTTACGACTGATGCTGTGTTTGATGCGGAGCGAGGGTTGATGATGATGATCTTTGGCGTATGCTGTTTGCTGTGGGGGAGGAGGAAACTGCTTATTGGTGGCGGTGTGGGAAGTGCTGTGGGTAGGCTCGGTGAGAGACCTGGGCTGCTGTGGGGGCTGACCGTGTGGCTGAGTCTGGAGCCATGGGCTGCTGCTGTGGGGGCTGGCTGTGTGGCAGGAGCCGTGGTAGCGGTGTGGGTCGAGGGTCATGGGCTGCTGCTGTGGAGCCCGACCATGTGGCAGGGGCTGTGAAATCTGCTGTGCGGGGAGCGGGTCCGTCGAGCCAATTCCCTCTTGATGGTCGCAACGAGCGCAATGGAAACGACCTTCATATGTTACACGAACGGAGGGAGAGGGGAGAGAGAGAGAGAGAGAGGCAGGGAGCTGGGAGAGGAGGGAGAGAGAGAGAGAGAGAGGGAGGCAGGGAGCTGAGAGAGAGAGAGAGAGAGAGAGAGAGAGAGAGAGAGAGAGAAGCAAGGACGTGGGAAGAGAGGGTAGTGGGGAGGTGAGCGAGAGAGACAGGGTGCTAAGGAGCAAGGTAGGAGCTAGGAGAGGGAGAATAAAGAGGCAGGGAGGTGGAAGAGGAGGGAGAGACAGGAAGGAAGGTGGGACAGGAGGCGAAAAGAGACAAGAGGGTGAGAGAGAGGAGCAGGGAGCTGGGAGAGAGAGGCAAGGAGCTGGGAAAGGAGGGAAAGATAGAAGCACGCAGGTGGGAGAGAAGGGAGAGAGGCTGGGTGGTGGGAGGGGAAGGGGAGAGGCAGGGAGGTGGTAAGGAAGGAAGAGAAGGGAGAGAGTTGGGAAGAAAGGAAGGGAAGGGAGAGAGGTGGGAGAGAAGGAAAGGGCATCTAGCTAACTTCGACGAAATTTTGCCAATCGGCAGAGCTAGCGCGTATCGCTCACCGCACGTCTTGCTTGATGAATAATACTGTCTTTCTCTGCCGCCGCGCATCAATAGATTACTATCAGTTATCAATTATCTATCATCAATTCAGGGTTCATCTGGAAATGTCTTCAACCATACATCAAGGTTTCTTTTCAATGTTTCTGTAATTCTTCCAAGCGCCTTTGCTTTGTCTCTTTATAATACGTTGAATAATCTTTCCAAGTCTTTTCTGGGCTCTCATATGTTCTTATGTGACATATCTTGGTAAGATTTCAAAGTATCATTTCAGGTATTATAATGTTGTTTCTTGATGCTCTTGTGTGATATGCTTTTGGAAGATTTCAAAGTATTATTTCAGATCATGTGATACGTTTTTGATGGTCTTGTGTGATATACTTTTTGATAGATTTCAAAGCATTATTTCACATTTCATAATGCTATTTCTTGATGCCCACAATTTCTTGCCGTACATAGATTACCCAAATTCTTTTTCTTCCTGCTGAGCTGTGGCTGTCGAGTTCCTGTAACCTCTTATGATGGTTGATATGTTCCCATTCCTTTTTTCCTGCTTGTGGAGCGCTTTTGGATTCCGTCTAACGCGATTATCTCCATTTATGCGAGTGGTAACCGTGCGATGCAACAGTGTTAATTTTCGCTTCCGTATACGTCGAACCTTTTCATCATCAGCTTTCTGTGTCTCGTTATGAAAGTTCTCATTATCCCAGCACTCCTTACTTGGTTTGGTAGTACTGTCTTATCGATGGGTTCCTTGAATTCAGGTTTCTTCTCCAACTCGCAGATCTTTGATGTTTGCTTCAGTAGATTCATGTCCTGTGTTCTGTCCCCGTTAGGCCTCTATAGGTGAGCACCGATGGATTGCTGTTAATCACTCCATGGCTTATTTACTTAGATTTCTCTTCATTAGATTCCATCACATCCTTCTCTGTCCATCGGGAGAGCATGTTCAGGTGTATTGGCACTCAATATTTGGCTTCTGATCCTCTCATTTCACTCACGCTCGTGTCACCTGCAGAGGATCTAATTGTACTGTCTTCTGTCTCTCTGTCAGTGCCTGATACCATTCTTGCCAATGGCACTTAAAGCCATTACCAATCTTTGAGGAATTTCAGAGAGACTCTCCTTTTTTATCAAGCATGGTTCTGTCTGCAACCACTCTGAATACTCTATTAGTCTAAAACTCTTTAATCCATTTTCCTAGTGTACCTTTAACATTTTCTTTCGCTACTTTTTCCTATAAAACTCTGTAGTTGATCTTGTCCAGTGCTCTCGCAAGGTCTACGAACACGGTGCTCAATTTCTCCTACCTCGCAATAGAGTTTCATATATATATTACTGTCGAGAAACAAGGGTTGGGTTTGTGCATTTGTACCCTGTGCAAATTCAGTTTAGCATTTTAGTATGTAACTTTGATTACGTGAGCTGGTGTTATATATATCATTTCGTGTGAGGAGGAGGCAAGAAAATGGGAAGGAAAGGGAAGGGAGAGACAGGGAGCTGTGAAGGAATGGAGAGAAGCAGGGTGGTGGGGGAATGTAGGAAGGCACAAATTTGGGAGGAAAAGGAAGGGAGAGAGGCAAGGAGGTTGGAAGGAAGGGAGAGAAGCAATGAGTTGGAAGGGAAGGGAGATAAGCCGGAAGGTGAAAGGAAAGGGAAGGGAGAGAGACAGGGAGGTGAGAGAGAAGGAATGGGATGAAGATAGGGTGATGAAAGAGAAAGAAAGGGAGAGGCACAGAGATGGTAGAGAAGGGGAGGGTGAGATGGCGAGAGGGTGGGAGGGAATAGAGAGAGGCAGGAAGTGGAAGGGAAGGGAAGGAAGAGAGAAAGGGAGGTGGGACAGAAGGGAAGGAAGAGAGGGAGAGAGTTAGGAGGGAAGGCAAGGTAGCAGGAGACCTGCTGGTCCATGACGAAGTTATCTGCTGGAGGACAGTAGTGGTGTCCTGAGGTCGTAATCTTATCTTTGGTAGAGATTGGATAAGGATGCTGGAGCAAAAGGTGCCTTCTCGCACCCACCACTCCCTCCGGCTCAACATTTGGTAGGAAGAGAATTATGAAGTGTAGAGTATACTGCTTGTTAGGGCCTCACCTACTGCTTGCCAAGACCTCACCTACTGAGTAGGTAGGGGTAGGAACAGGAGAGAGATACGGGAGGGAGTGATAGTAATAAGAGCAGTAGCAACAGGGGAAGAGGAGGAGAAGGAGTAGGAGGAGGAGGAAGAGGAGAAAAAGAGGGAGGAGGTGTAGGAAGAGGAGATGGTAAGTGGGGTACAAGAGGCAGGAGGGGAACCAGCTGTTGGTCCTTGAGGACGCCATTCATTTTTCAACTGGCCGTCCGCTTGCTGGCCACCCTGCCACCTGCCACTCTGCCACCTGCCACCTTCCATTCTCCTGTCTGCCGCTAGCCACTCTCCCGTCTGCCATCCTCTCCCATCACCACACCTCCTTCCTGCTATCTCCTGCCACCATGCTACTACCTACCTTCCCATCACCACTTGCTAAAGCCGCCTCCCATGACGCCACGTACTGCCACCACCTGCCACCTTGATGCCGCTTACAATTCTGCCACTGACTACCATCATTCCAGCGCCGGCTCTGTGCGTGTGTCTGTAATGATGATGATGATGATGTTTATAATGATAATAGTAATAATATTGATGATAATGGTAATAATAATAATAATAATAATAATAATAATAATAATAATAATAATAATAACAATAATAACGATGATAATAGTGTTGATAATATTTATAATGATAATAATGATAATATTAATGATAAATCAATGATTTATCGGATTATCCGTAGCCAAAGGCTGGTAATACACGGTGAAAATACAAACACTTTAGACACTGGTGCTTAAACACTGGTGAAGTAAGGTTTGATACATAGCTTTTGCACACATATTGGGATGGCTTTCTGCTGGATGATCTCGTAGAGTTCAGATGGCCTCGGAGCGGCTGTGGTGGCTACTAACACCCCCAGAACGAGGGATCTCTGGCGGCTGGATATGACGGTGACGGGAGTGGTTGCAGAGTTGGGAGGACCGGAATGTTGAGCGCCGCTTGATAGGGGGTGTTTAGAGGATGGAAGAGGATCTCGAATGCACTTTTCCCGCGTTTCTGCACTTTTTTTTTTTCTTTTAAATGGCCCCTGTTGTGTGGTGCGTAAGTAATAGAGTCAGGTGGGGCAGATAAAGGCGGGTTTGAGAATAACTAAACCTGTGTATATATTTTTGGGTTCAGGGAACCCAGATGTCTTGAGTCTACGTAGAAAGACGTAGAGACAATATCTGGATTTGATGATGGTGCTGACGACATCCTTCCAGCTTTAGTTTATCGTCCAAAGTGACACCGGGAAGCTTGGTGGACTGGACCACCTGGAGAAGGGCTGAGGCCTGGTGGTACGGCAGAAGGTGGGACATGGTAGAAAGCGATGCCTGATATTTCATGACTATGACTCCTGGTTTGATTGATGACGACGTGGATTCGCAATAGTTCAGTTCTGATGACTATTTTGGATGCTCTGCAGGGTGATGTGATAAGGAGAGCTACTGTTAGCACAGACAACAGTGGCAGAGCCTTCGGGATACTCATTTCGAGCAGGTGCATACATCGTGGTATCATTCATGAGCATAAGGGAGCACAAGGGACTCATCTTTGATGTGGGCGGACGCAGCGAGTGAAGGGGGACTGGAAGGTGAGGATGGGGCCCTCAGAGTGCACACGCACACAGCCTGACGACGACGCAGAGTCTGCATTCTCTGCATTTGAGCATTCTCAGCAGCCTGAGGCTGATGGCTTTGTTGATGGTTTAGGCTGTAGGCTGACCACCTCGAAGGCTTTGGTGAAGTCAGTGAGGGTAAGAGCCACAGATGGTCTTGTGTCTCTCTGTCTCTAGGTTGCGAGAGATAGAGACTAGGAAGCTGGCGAGACAGTGGTTAGGAAGAGGAGGTGTTTTGTTACTGTGTGTGTGAGTGTGTGTTCCCCGGGTGGGAAGGATCGATAAAGTCAGGCAAGGTGGATAAGGGTAGCTATTTGGGTAGGGCGTAGGTAGGTGGATGGAGGTAGCAGGATGGGTAAGGGCAGCTAGCTGGGTAGGGGTGGCTAAGTGGGTAGGGGGTGGGTACCCTGGCGGTGGCGACCGTTGGCGGCGGTTGGCACGTTGCGTGGCACCAATTAGCTGGGGGTCTGGCCAGCCAGCCAGCCAGCCAGCTTGTGGCCCCCGGCACTCCATTCATGCGGTCCGCGCGCTGGCTACGTGGCCCCCACCCACATGGGCCGCGGGGCGTGGTCCTCGGTGATAGGGTGTGGCCCTGGGATGTGAGGACTGGGCCCAGGGTGGCGGGGACTGGCTTGAGGAACATCTCGAGGATGCGCTGACATCAACATGACGAATAATGCGTAGCATCAAGCGGCTTAGAGCAAGAGGAATGAAATGATGGCACAGACGCACAAAAAATGCACACAAGTATGGAAGAATAGAGGCGCGTCTAGTTCAGGATGGTCCTCTGCGGACGTCTCCGAGATAGACCGACAAAAGGAAATGCCCGTAACATAGAGATCAGAGACGTTTGAAGATACGTAATCGGGAACAGGAGCATTACTGAATCCTACTGAGCAGAGGAGCTTAATGTATTAGTAAGGAAAGCTATGGCTATGGTAATATATACATTGTTAAAGACAAAATAACCCGTTAAGTATTTGGTTTGGCGAAGTTTAAACAAGTATTGAGTATCAAGTATCGGTACATGTTGGCGAAGATGGAAATCTAAGAATAAGATGGAAACGCGGAGACAGAGCAGGTGGTGCTGGAGGAATCTGCCAACGAGCGAGGAGCTGCAAAACTAAGCACATAGGTGAAACACGAGGCAAACAGGCGCGATATATTGACGAATTTTGGGCTAGAGGAAGGCCGTAACCAGGCCAAGGAGGAGAGAGGGTGGAGAGATAAGATGACGCTGAATCAAAGGCTCTTTCTACATGTAGTGACCGACGTGATACAGCAATACACGCCTCGGGTGTAAGGAGAAAGGGTAGGAGAAAAAGACTGTAGAAATTAGGGGTGTGGTTTCTCGTTAGTTTGAGAAAGGAAGGACAGTCAGCCACAATGGGCTAAGATTTGTTAATTGTGTGCATCGTTGTATGTTCCCCGGGAACCAAGGGTGTTCTGTGTTCAGACTGCTGTCAGGGTCTGGGGTATTTTCCATGGTTTATGTCATCGTCGTCGTCTTCCATCCTACGCCAGACTCTCTCTGCTGCTTCATTCAGTCTTTGGCGCTCGGTTTCATCTTTAAGTCTTCCATGTTGTTCCTCTGTATTTTCCACGTGAGGGCACTTCTCGCCTGCTACGGCTCGTAGGTGATGCCCCATTCTGTATCCTGTGTCGCTTCAGCGTGCGCGTCGTGGAGGCGGGATGCGTGGGTATAGGAGAGCAGGTAAGGGAAGTATGATCATGGCTGTCATCAGGTGTAGATTTCGGCGTCACGGGAAGGTGGTAGAATCCGTGTGGATAAGTCAGAACGGCTTTTGCCAAGGAGGCGCTTTTGTTGGTCCGATCCGTCATCAGTCCTCGTAATGCTTCAGTGTGACCCAAGATTTTGCAGCTCCTCTGGTGTTCTTAGCATCCTGTATCCCTCTATGGTATCATCCCTGGGTTCTATTCTTCCCAGCGCCACTGTAGTGAAGTTGTTCATGTTCGCTGCTCTTGTTCCCAGTCCTTTTTGGTTTCGTTTATTCTGGTCGCCCTCTGCCTTGACCAGAAGCGTGTGTTGTGGAAGGGACTGAATTTTTTTTTTTTTCCAACGGAGAGGAATGGAGGACGCATGGAGGAGCCTTCTCGAGATGATCTGGGGTTGCCATTTGTGCGCAGGGGGGGGGGGGAGCTCAGTCCCAAGGACCATTGGCCCCTTCTGTCTGTAATTAATAACGTGTCAGAAAGACTGGACTCACACCTGAATATGTTTGCGTATGATGGATGCCTGAGTCACTCAGGGAAGTAAAGAGTGAGGGGGAGATTGCATCAGCTCACAAGGGGGCCTAAACAGACTCCAAAGTTGGTCTGATACGCGGTTGATGACATTTAGTCCAAGTAAATGTATAGTAATGCGAATGGGAGATAGTCAGTCTCAATACGTCTATTACATAGCGCGGAAGCTGTGGATGAGAAGGAACTGAGAGTCGACAGAGTTCCTAACCTGACACCAGAGAAGATAAACTGTCTGCTGACAAATATCAGAATCGCAATCAAGTGCATGAATAAGGAAACGTCCAGAGGACAGCATTAGGCCAAAAGTACTATATTTTCTTGTTTGGTCGCCGCCCTCACAGAAGTACAAAGAGGTAATAGAGAAGGTCCAGTGGAGGGCAACAGGAATGGTACCAGAATTAGGAGAGCTGAGTTATAGTGAGAGTTTAGAGGCCATAAATTCCTCCAACAGTGAAGAGAGAAGAGTAATGGGTGACGTGCCACAACCTTTAAGTTTTCAGACCAACTTGATGACGCAGAGAGTGAACAACAGTTCTTCTGGAGATGCAAAGACAGGACAACCAGAGGCCATAACATGGGTTTAAGCAATAAACTTGTTAGGGAAAAAATGCAAAGAATTACTTTACTGGCATAAGGAGTGGATGAATGGGACAAACTGACTGATGATACACACACACACACACACACACACACAGAGCTTCCGTGGTGTAGTGTTCTGCGTCGCTGACCATGATGCACACAGGGGCCCGTCCGTCCGAGTTGGAATCCTGGGCGCTGCTGTCGGGCTACAGCACTACCCTAGCTGTTCATCTGCCCCTCGGGTCTGGTCGATGATTGGCCACTTGGCTTATGCTGCTGACTGTGTGTGTGTGTGTGTGTGTGTGTGTGTATATATACACGCACATAAAAACAAAGACCCGGTA
>JAYMFT010416055.1:0-17930 GCA_038088735.1 Panulirus argus | reverse complement strand
AAAAAAAAAAAAAAAAAAAAAAAAAAATATATATATATATATATATATGTGTGTGTGTGTGTGTGTGTGTGTATTTTATACATATTCACCGTTTCCCGCATTAGCGAGGTAGCATTTAAGAACACTTGAAAGAGCCCTAGAAGGAAGACTCCTCTCTTGGCCCCCTTCACTTTTCCTTCTTTTGGAAAAGTAAAAGTGGAGGGGAGGATTTCCAGTCCCCCGCTACTGCCCCTTTTAGTTGCCTTCGATAACACACGGGGAATGCGTGGAAAGTATTCTTTCTCCCCCATCCCCAGGGATATATATATATATATATATATACTAAATATCCACATGTAAATGGATAACTGAGTAATATATAAAGTATATGAAAAAGTTCAAAGTTTGAAATGGTTTAATTTCTAAAACAAACAAAATGAAAAATACAGTATGAAGCTTCCTTAAAACTGTATAAAACAAAGCACCAAAAACACTGACTTACCCCTTGGAAATTGGTTAAGTGTGATTAGTGCAAAAGCATTTGACTGCCCAGAGCAGATGAGAACAGTGTTTACAGTGCAATCCCACTATTTTCAAATATTCATGCATGATGTATCAGCTGTTTTTCTTGTCTGTGTTGCATGAATAAAAGAAGCATACTTACTTCATTACCATTAAAATCTACAGAGAGTATATCATGCGCTGCTGATAGCATAACCACATATGCAAAGTTGTTTGTCAAGCCTAACAGCCAAAAAGAGAGAAGATTTTGCCACTGTCCCTTTCTTGTGGTTGGAGTGGCCACATCATCATCACTTCTTTCACTGCTGAGTATCTGTGACTGCATTGGAGTAGTTTCTGAAAATTTTAAAGTGTAACTGGTAGTATATCTATGGGCTGCTGTTACTCTACTAATGTTAATACAATACCAGATCTTGTTACTGGTACTCTCGCTTGGCCTTATTCACAATACTCTCGTATTTCATGACCTGCCACACTTTTTCAAACCAAACTAACCTTTAAAGAACACTGTTTTCCCTTCTTCTCTCATACAGCTTCCCCTAACTTCTACCTTTCTCCTTTTCCCAGTACTTTAATTCTACTTCCTACTTTCAGAATATCTGCCAAAGTACTTCTTTCTTTACATGACTACAGTTAAATTAGTCATATGAAAAAATCCCAATGTAATAGCTGATCAAACCAACATGCAAATTTTAAGCATGCAATTCAAGCACAATCAAAATATCTACGGAAGATTCTGCATGCAACATCCTGATCTGAATATGGGGAGTGCCATAAGCAATAACTAATTATTTAGTTTCTGGATAGATTTCATACATATATGATGGACAAAGATAATTAAGCAAAACATTTTTTGGCACATCTGGATAATTACAATTAATTTACCTGCTTTTGTCACTACACCATTCAGACTCAATCAAAATAAAAAAAATCAGCCTGATCATAGATGCTATAAAACAGAGTATCGCATCAAAACCTGCAATGAAAAATATCACAAAGACACTTACCAATAGCTGATTCATATTCTTCTGAGTCACTGCTAGTATCAGGCCCTATACTATATAAAGACATTATGTCCATGAAGTAAGGTCAGAAGATCCTTCTAACCTCCACCAGTTCCAAAACTGCATGAATATATTCTGAAAAAGAAAAAAATAAAATATTTTCATTATGAAAGCTGAGAGTTTACAGATTATGGTTCTTAACAGGTTATCCATATTATTATGTCTATTCAGAGCTCCTCTGACTGCTAAACCTATCTAAGTTACCTTATTGTCAACTACAAGCCAAGCCCGCTGGCCCTAAACTACCTAATATAAGCCTTGCATACCATAACATAACCAAAAGGCAACACAAGGGGAAGTAATTCAAATATCAAATTGACAAAAATTACATGTGCTAATTAGTCGACAAAATAACCACTAAATACCATTACAATTTTACACATTCATAAATGTATACAACCTTCAACTGTATATAAGAATATTTCGCACAGCTCGGATCAGAATCCAGATAACTGGATTCCTGAATGGACTTAGATACAAGTCACATTTCAATTATCCTTCCAGTAACGGATTGATTTATTTTCACACTGGAAGTTGCTTTGAATAATAAATGACTATTAATGTTAGTGTAGTGATTGGATAATAAAATATCTAGCAGTTACTGAGGACAATTTGGAACATTTTTTATAGAACAATGTTACACGAGGTTACAGGTGTATCGGAACAGAGTTAATCAAACAATATGTAATAAACACAAGGAATCAGCTAAACCTATGAAAACCTCACCTAACCTCCCTAGCAATTGGGATTAATCTTAATGCTCAGAAATTTTGGTGAAATATACCATTTACATCCATGCATGAGCATCACACAAATCTTAATGAACGTCAACAAACAAACGACAGAAGACAGTTATGCCACTGCACAACTTCCCTCTGAGCATCCATTCTATGTAATAAAATCAATGTAATGCTGGTATATCAATACTATACCAATACAATTCATCTACAAGGGGAGGTTAGGTGAGGGATTTATAGTTTCTGTTGATCTTTTACAAATGCTTTATCTTTACATCTTTTTTTTTTTCATTAATTAACTATCATTTTTCCAGATATACATAACCCTCATTACATCTGCAGAACAAAAGCACTCAGTAGCAAAAGCTGCTTTTGATATGAAGTTATACTGACCTTTTACCATCCTTTCCAAGGTATCATACAATTTCTTCTTGTGCAAAGCTTGGTAATTCTTTACTTTAAAGGCATCAGTTCTGACATAATTACCAACGCCATTCGTATTAACATGTAAGTTAAAATCTATTCTACAACACTGTTTGGGGAGCAACTTTTTACCTGACTATTTACTTGACATATTCAATTACTAGGGAAGGCAGGTTAGGTTTGATGACGTGGGGTGTTCTTCAAACCTTTGCCTCAACTACTGTACAAACATTACTCCCCTGCTTGCCCTAATGCTGCAATTTCATAGGCCAAAATATCCCAGCAGCCTGTACCACTACAAGGGATAAAAACGATCAAACATATGCCAAAGGCACATCATCCTTAACTAATCATTCAATTTAGATAATTAAAGTTTTATTGCCTGTAATTAATTCACCGATATTCGCCAAAACCGACACGTTAAAGATGCCACTCTACTTAATGAAAAAAAATAATAGTAATTATATTAAGGAAAAGATAGTGCTTCAAGTGTACACACAGAAATTGTCTCTCACCTGCACTGTTGGCAGCAAACAAACACCTGACATTTCACATTGATTTGTTTTTGTTTACGGGGTAACAAATACTAGACTTGCAATAAACACCAAAGACTATATATGAAAGACAGGAAAGCACCTGCTCATACCAATAAGAAAGACGTGAACGATATTACCGAATCGGAAGTGAGTACTGGTTGCGTTAATTCCGCACGGGGTCAACAGGTGGCAATACTTAGTATTTAACAATGCAAGTTTTCAGTAACGTCAAGAGGAGTGGAAGAGGACACCTGTGTACAGTTTGCAATAAAAAAAAAAGTTCTTGTTTTTTCCAAAGGATAACGAAAGGTACGTATGACTTTAAATGAATATAAACAAATAACATATATAGGTAACTTTATATACAATATATTAGGAAAGGAAAATCAACTGGACTGCTGAAGCAACAATCATGACGTTACAACACGGACATTTTTTCTCCCCTTTAAGATTTAAGCATCATATTCATAACCTGTAAATGGTTCACATGTACCCAATAATCCTGATGAAGTGATTATGCAGATGCAAGATGATAGGAAATGCTCTAACAATATTTTCCCACACCAATACTCTGAAACAAAAGGGAAGACATCTAAACCTTTTTTTTTCATAGCTTTTACACTGGCATGATGATATAAAGTTCTTTATAAATCTTTCTCAAATATCTTTCCTTACAATCAACTAAAAGAAAAATCGTTCTGATTGCCATGAAAGTAAAAAGAAACATGTCACAATATCATTGCTAAAAAGAAAACTAACATTTCTTGACACTACCTTTAAATACATAGATGCTGTTTTCATATTCTTATATACATAGTTAAACCAACTCTAATGTCCAACTTTTATTTTGCTCCAAACTGCCATTTTATTTTTCAATGGTGCCTTTATGAATCTGTCTGAGGCCATATATGTACTTCATGATAGGCTCTAGATCCTCAAATCGCTTTTGAAATTCTTGTATATTATTTGCATCCTTTAGGCAACTGCAGGAGCTGGTCAGACCTCATACATCACACAATCCACAAACGTAATCTGTGTTAATAAATCATGAATGTTATGAAATCAATTTGCGTTGTTTCAAAATATACACCAACTATGTGACTCCTGTTCCCACCTACAACTTCCTTAAGGGGATGGCCATAGCAAGTTACCGTAACTATAAAACTCTAACTGCCGCTTCTTACTCTTTTGTGCCTCGACCTTAACAGGCCACTGGCGGAGGGCAACTCTAGCGCAGTGTTTGCTCTGCAGAGGCTCCTACCTAATGTTCCTACTGACTACTACCTGATGATCCTACCTAAGTATTCCTTCCTACTGATTCTATCTACTGCTCCTACCATTTTGCCAAACGGCAGGGCTAGCACATAGTGGTCACGGCAGGAAAATGTAGAGTTAAAAAGAACGAACTGTGTGAGTTAAGTGTTGTTGTTATGAATGACAAGGAGAGCTTGTATGTTTGTGGAGGGTATGCCAGTAGTCCCTGTATGGGTGAGGCAAAAAGAAAAAAGTTACCTGGGTATGAGGAGTGCAACTTGACAACCACCTTTGAAAGTTATGAATGGCGACGACGCACGAAGCTTCATTATCACTCACTTTTACTGTGTCGTTGTAAGAGTTCGGTATATGTTCCATTTGTCCTCAAGGGCGTGCACGAGCGTTCTCTCAGTGAGTAACATGCGCAGAGTAATTAGTGAGTCATGGATCTCTGTGATAACATCTATGTGCAACACTTCATTGCTCAGGTACACAGTTAGTTATCAGATTGCTAACGCGGTTACATATCTTCTGGTTTTGAAGTAAATGAGTCTGGTCTAAACGCCTACAGCCCCAGCGATAACATGTGGTCATTTGACTGACAATATGCGGGAGGAGCTTTCATTGTTGATGGAAGAAGGGAACTCGACAGGGTCATGGTTGTTCCGGAAAATCACTTCCGGAAGTTAAACGTGTAATTCATGCCATGATGCACGTATTCTCAGAGAGCCGCCATGAAGACGAAGACTCTCACCCGATAAGAATAAAAATGAGTACATTCTTAGCCAATCAGCACCGAGGTGCATATTTTCTAATCCGTTTCTCTTGGAATAAAGGAAGAATAGGGAGAAATTCATGTTGTCGCATGAATTGCAAGGAAGTTTAAAATTAGGTTTGTTTTATTGTAACAGGAGCTATCAGGAAGGAAAAACACATGAAATCATGATAATATACAAATTATTCCAGATATCTGGTCTTATGATTGGCAAGGGTGAAATTGTTGACTAATGTAGGCAGTGGTAGAGAGTAACGAAGAAGCAACACCATTAACCTGTCTTTCAGCGTATAATTTTAGGATTCACTTTCAGCAAATATTTTTAATCATTAACTCGAAAATATTAGCTTTGAAAATGTTGTAGCATTAAGGTACTGAATATTCGAAGTAATTGGGTTAAAAGTAAATCCCCAAATAATCTACTTAAAGCAAGTAGGCTAAGGAAGCATTACTATTTCCTTACCATCATTGTAAGTGTGAGAGATAAGTGGTGCAGGCCAACAGGATGGTCGGCGAAGCCAAGCCTGAGGTATACATTTTCTAAGAAGTAGGGAAGGGTAATGAAGACAGGTTCAGTGAAGAGACAATAAATATTAAAGATACGCAGTCATCGGAATGATGTAAACATGATGGTGAACGTGTTGCTTCAGAATACGCATGAGAAAATGCATCGTAAAAAAGTGCGTATGTGTTATTACTTGTGTGCACAGGGAGTTCACACACAAGGGTATTCATTGCAACCCTCTTCCCTTCCATGTCTTTCCCAATAACTATGACCTGGCACGTTTTAAAAGACAGGTTTTTCACTTCTTCCAACATTCATACATACCTTGCTTTGTCTCTCCTTTTTTTTTTTTTTCTTCAATAACCTGTATAAATTTCAAACAAGGCCCTACCTTGATGTGGACTTTTGTCCGTAACTGGAGCCTCCAGCGTAAAAAGAAAAAAAAAAATTAGATTCCTCTTTCAGCAACCAAAATGTTTATGTATACTCTGGTTCTAACATACGTTGCTCATCTACAGTACTTAAGAGCAATTTCGATTATGGCCAATATATTGTTTACCTCCTTTAAAATCCAGATAGAACTGTCAAGGTTAGTATGGTATCATCCCCTTTGTCTGTTTCATAGGAAGGATCCTTTTATTTATTTCCTATGAGGTAGTGGTCATTCTCTAGACCAACATATTCTGTTCTGTATCATTTCCTTAGCATTTCGTTATACACAGATTGAAACATGAGGGAACATATGTAAGTATGGTTGTAGGTTTTAACACTATCAAACGATCCTTATTTACCGTAGCATCTTCTGCCAGTATGTTTAGGAATGATATTCTCCAGCAAGTGATTTGAACAGACTTTGAATACGAAAAAAGTCTCTTCACCGTCCACGTACGCAGGTAAGATCTCTACTGCAAGAATAGCATTTTTTTTTTTAGTTTTATTTACGTTTTATTAGAATGTCACTGGGATTACAGGGTAGCAAGCCTTACCTGAAGGAACGTTGCGTCTCTCCTCAGAACTCAGGTTCTGGTAATTCCCATATAAAACGATTTTTTTTTTGCGCTTGACCCTCAGTGCAAATGAGAACGGAGTAAATAGATAGATGAACTCTATCATATTTGTCTTTTTAGTATATGAGAGTGGGAAAAGAAATCACCACCTTATTCTTCTTACTAAATGTTTGGTTTGAAAAACTTATAATCGAGGTGATATAAATATCTTACAAATCGTTCTGCTCGTGGTTAACAGGTGTGATAATGCCGATTTACATCAGCTATTTAGGAATACTAGTACTTATCTGTTTGTCCGTTGTGCATTCACTGCACTGTAAAACATATTTTCAAGCAAACAATGTAATGCTATTTACATTCATTTTCCTTTTAAAAGACAGTTTGGCTCACTACTGCATTACTTTTTCGTCACCTAATTTAACGATATACTTTTATCCTTGATTGAATTTCAAAGATAAAAAAATTCTTCCTTTGCATCATAATTACAATTTTTAGTACAATATATTTAGATAATTGTGCCAAAATAGTTAAAGACAAGGAAATGCTTAGTAGTAGCTAATATAAAGAGCCGCGAAAAAATACGAATCGCCCCCTGAAAAGTCGTAGAACGTCAGTGTGCGTCGAGACCTAGTTGAGTGAAGTGGATCTCTGAGGGCTGAACCAGCGCTCGGTTTATTTCGAACCGTTTGTAGTTTTGTAAATTAAAGTTATTTACGTGGTTTATTAAATAGTTCTGCACAGAAGACGCGAGGAAATACAAGGCTAATTACTTACATTCGACAACTGCAAAGGCAAGTTTTAGCGGGTGCTAACTAAGGGTTACAGTGTGACCTCTCGAGATTGGGCTGAAAGGTTCACCTCCCACGCATTGGTATGCCTGTTTATTTTATTGATAAGCACGTTGAGATGTTATACCTGACTAGTTAAAATGGTCTTTTTTCGTTATTGTTAAGTGGTTGTCTTAAGCTTATAGTAGGTTTGAAAGTTATTTTTTTTAATGCAAACAAAGCAGTAGAAAAATTGGGGGGATGGCTTGACTTCCTTAAAGAACAATATTTTTTGTGATAAGAACATTTATATTTTCGTGTCACAATTAAATGTACTGCATCAGTTACCAGCTGTCCTATGTGATATTACGTGATCAAATACTGAAACTGCTGAAAACATTCAGTCTCAGTTTCAACACTTTATTCCTTGTTAGAGGACTCGGGATCCTAGTGCTGTCGCTAGGTATCCGCGTACAATATTACCAGAAGCATCTGCCAAGTGTCGCGAGTCTGAAAACATTGATATGCAGAAACATTACTGTATGACGAATGGGTCACTTTGCAAGCCTCCAGGTGAAGTAGTGTTACTGAAGTTTATAAAATACATTCTCGTCGTGATTGGTGTAATAATCTCGTAATCTCATAATTCTCTACAGTTAAGGTCAGGGCACCATCGCCACAAGTATGTTTTAGTTCTTTCAAAATTAAGAATAATACCGCTCGCGTAATATGTATAATCACAGCAATGTGTTGTAGAAAGTTTCGGTTTCATATCGAGCAGTGTTAGGTGTTAAAAGATCAGCTTCACGCATGATACCCCTTCTTAATTAAATCATATATGATAGGAAACTGTCGGCCAGTTGAACACAAGGAATATTGGTTGGTACTCGGTAGAAGCGTGTGTTGTCGTCCAGGTATGTGACTGCACCAATGAGATCTTTCCCACACTTTCCCACGCTCGGCTGGATGAGGTTTTATATGCTTTGTCATAAAGCCATATCGATTACGAACGTTCAGTAAACGGAAAACAATAGTGAGGGATGCGTCATTTGAACGTGGGTGCTTCCACATACCTGGTTGTATCCGTCAACCGCCTCTGTGGAAGTCAGTGGAGGGTGCCATCACATGCGTTCATAATGGGGGACTTGTTTAGTCACCAGCCATGGTGTCCTCTGGAAGACAGTGTTTGTCAGCATTATACCATCACCCAGCGCAGTTTGGTATCGAGAAATGGTTGTTAACCTTCATATCCACTTAGGGTGTATTCTTGAGGATTGTGGTCTGTCAACCGCCACATCCACCCATGGTGCACTTTGAAGGTCATTGGTAATATGAATTATGTTTGTACTGTATGCTGAGGGAGTTTTACCCTTGCTGGTCCTCATTTCTTATCAACCGTCACGTTCGCTTTTGGTGCACAGGAGACGAGTAGTATAACAATCCAAATCTAAACGTTGCTTTGCAGGACTTTTTTTTTTAAAGCACTTTATTGTAGTGGACTAATATATATATATATATATATATATATATATATATATATATATATATCGCTTGAGTTCCACCGTAGAAAAATGGTAAAGGTGGTAAACTGTCCTCCTGCAAATATTAGAATAGCATTCTATGTATTGTTTTTGATAGGTTTTGATAATAGTAATAGCAATCTTGAGTTCAAACAAAACGAGAATGTAGGTACGTGAGAATAGTGCAGTCGCCTGTTTGCTTACATAAGAAGCCTCACATACGGGAAGGTTTTTTCATCAGTAAGTTTACTTGCTGAATCGGCAACAAACCTTTGCTTCAAATGAGAGTAGCTCATGAAAAATGGCGTGTTACCACATTTATTGATGTTTTATGGTTACAGGATTCTGGTGTCATCTCTAATTGTCGGTATTGAATCTAACATAAATAACGAGTTTAACATTTTGTACTTTATCACTTCATATTAGTTGCATCTTTGCCAAGCGAATAGGTGTAATGAAAAGGGGACTTTTTTAATGCATAGAGGGGCATTTTATGCCTTGATATGTAATTTATGTACAAACATTCTGGGTAGTTCTTACGTGATAACCATTACTTACTGCATATGGATTATGTTTACTTGGCGGGAAATTTGCGGTTGTTGAGAACCGACTGGGAACCTGAATGGCCTTCCTGTGATGCCGTATGACGAAGAGAAGGGGTTAACGTGTGGGTCGTGGCCTCGCCCTAGTCACTTCTCTCTTTTTGCGCCCAGACTCTGCTCCGCAGCTACTCTTCCCCACACAATATTGGCCGTTGCTTTTCATACATGGAGAAAGGAACAGCACGGAGGTGGTTAACGGTTCAACATAGTTACATATGTCAAACGTAGTACTCATGGTACACCAGGCAGGTATTCATTGGTCTTGGGAATAATTTTTGGATAAATTTTGTCCTTTAGTTGAAATTTGACGAAGTAAATGAAAGAATGGGAGATTTTTTTTTCAGGAAGAGCACTTGGAATCAAACTTCATTGCTGGAGCGAAAACAGAGCAGAACAAGAAATCCGGTGAATACCTCGCCATACCATTCCATAGCAACTTATGTATATATATATATTTTTTTTATGTTAATTGAAAAAGTTATATCATTAGTGGCATTCAGTTGTTGGTAAGTTTGTTGCTAAAGGTGTTTATATAATCGCGGAGTGTTGATTTCCCTAAACATGAAACCAGTATAGTTTAAGAAAGATGACTGGGAGAGAATGCAAAAAAAAAAAAAAAAAAAAAAAACTGCTCCCATAGTGCAAATCACTTTAGACAGTCCATTTGTGGTTTCTGTTCACCATTTGTGGTGACCCTTAAATGGAAATTTATACACATGCGCACACACACTCAAAATCATTTGTATGGTCACTCAGCTATCATGAATTACTTACATCTGTGTGTTGTGATTGTGTGTGTATGTATGAGTCTGTTATTTCTAGATTAGAAAATTTAGCGTTTAGTGTTAAGTGTTTTTGTTTCTAGACTCAGATGTCACCCGAAGTAATAACATCCCATCGTAGTACAGTGATTGGTTTTATTTATCAGAAGAATGATACAAGCAGGCCAGACTTTACAGAAAAATAGATACATTATTATAGACCTAAATGTCACTTGAAAATGATACATCCCTTCGTAGTACAGCGATTATTTATCAGAAGAAAATGATACATGCAGGCCAGACGTTTTTGGGAGAAGAAACAAGATGACCAAGTAATATCGGTCCTGAGCACATATAGGTTTGGCTACAGTCACCATAATCACAGTCGGGGAGGCGCCATGCGAGAGTCGAGCACCCGCGCAAACTGCCACCTTGGTCTATTTATTTTACCGAGAGCGCCAGAATTGATTGAGGTAGTGAATTTAACCAGTTTATTTTGCTTTGGTTCTATCCTCAGAGTGGATGATGATATCTTGAAGGACTCTGAAGTGTAAGACGTAATAAAGAAATTTTAGGGAATTACTAGAGCTGTAATGCTTTTGTTTGACCAGACTTTTGGTGTGCCTAGTTAGACATTTATTTTGTGTTGAGAGAGAGAGAGAGAGAGAACAGCTATTGACTTAGGAATTAACTATACATTGAAGTTTGATTCCTTTTAATCAACCATGGGTATGAGGGATTGACGTCAAACCTGACCCTGAAAGGTATGGTTACAGTAGAGGACATCAAACCATAGGTCATACCATCCTACCAAACTGGGTTTCAAGTCTGTGTTCGTAGAAAGTGTAAAGCTGTTAATAATACACCAGATGACAGATTGTCATATGAGGGGGAAGGAAATGGGTGGTTCAGAACCCTCTGTAGCAGGGAGATGGAAAAGATAGTACAGTAGTATGAAAAGAACCCGAAGGTTGAGCAGTTTCATCGGAGGTGTGACAGTTCGGCTATTAACGTACGACCACAGTGTATATCACAATTGTTTTCAGTTGTTTAACCTCTGCTGCCTTTCTCCGACAGTTACTCGGTAATGTTCAGCAAAACAGGAACTTAAAGTCCAGACGGTGATTCGTTCTATCACATTGAATTTAACATGTAATTGTTTATGTTGAAACATGTTCAGGCATGTTTTTCACTAGTTTGGAGGTATTTTGCATGAACAGGAAGATGTTACTTCTTTATAATGTTTTGTATTTTTTTAGAAGACTTTGCCGTGTTCTTTCTTAGCGATGAAACGGATAAGCAGGTACCCTGTAACTGCAACTTGGAGCATAGCAAGTGTGTGAACATGCTAAATTGGCCACTTAAAAAAAAAATCCATTCTCAGTCGATCGACATTCACTTCTTTCTTTTGATATATTTTGTATAGAAATTGTGTATGTAGGCCCAAGACTTGTAGTATGATTATTGTATAAATATTTATTCATGTATGCGAGAACTAAGATATTAGATTCGAGATGCTTGCCTGAGATGCCAGGCAGAACCTTGGCTTTAGAGTTGAGGTTCTCAGAACTGGTTTTCTCCCTGTGGATGATGAAACCAGTATTGATGCCACTTGAAGGTCGCCATCTTTCCCGGTAGATGATCACGCCAGTCTTAACACCACTGGAAGGTCTTCTATTCCGATAGATGGTGAGAACAGTATTAACATAACTGGAAGGAAGGCCACTATTGCTGACATATCTGGTGGGGTAGGTTTCTGCGGGACTCAAAGCAGCGTTTATGATGTGCCGTCGTGACTGTCCCGTGTTCCGGCGTGAACAAGGCAGCCTGGAAGTGCCTCCTGCCGGGGTTAGGTGAGACGCGCAACCGGGCGGGGAGAACCTGCTACTGATAGTAGGCATCAGCTCTTAGGCTTACAGATGCGATTGTAGGCTTATGCTTTAAAAGTTGGCGAATCTGTGTTCATAACGAGCGAATACATTTTTCTTAAAGGAATCATTATTTTTTTTCTTTCAGAACTGAGTAAAAGACCTTGTCTCAGGTGTTATTGTGTGGTTAATCTTATTTTGTGTGTGGTCGAATTAGGATGATAGATTAGATAGACTGAACTTCCATTCTTGGAAGACGTAGTCTGTGGCATGTTAGGATTTTATGGTTCTAGGGCCAAAATATTCTTTACTCCTTTATTGGGAGGAAAGGGGTGAACATTTTCAGGGCCCTGGAAATATTTAGATGAATTCTGATCCTTTCATATTTTTAGCTCCCTTACCTTAGGCTATCGAATCATACAATGATTTAAGGAAAGTCTGATATAAATTCCAGGGTACCCTATACTGTTTGCGGTGGGGCCTGCCTTCCTTAATACGCCGCTTGGCATAGTGAAGTAATCTGACTAAGGTGTATGAACGGATAAAAGTAATGAATAGAGTGGACGCCATTATTGTATTAAGATTAATTTGTGAAAACTCCCATAGGTGGTTTTGAATTAAAAAAAATATAAAATAGGTAAAGGAAGATAGAGGTGGACATTGGTGTTGAAGTTGTGTTGTTGATTGGATTAAATTACCATATATCATAAATCCAAATGTATTGGGAAGCGTACGGTATAGACAGGGTAGGTGCACATACGTAAAAATGGTCTTGTGGGATTTGGAGGTGCCTTGACTTGAACCTGTAGTCGTTAGTGTCGTCAAGGGTTTGTCTCGGAACATTGTCTTACGTTTATGTGATTGACTGAATGTCATGATCACATGACTAGCTTGGCAGGCGTTTGTCATTAGTACGCACAGTGTCCAGGTGCTGGTTACTGTATGGTAACCATGGATCTTCATACGGTTGAAAACTCTTTGCAGCTGCAGGGATGGTATACAGTGATGCAGACTACGGAAACACCAGCGACACCAGGAATGAACACCTCTGAAAAATCAGTTGGTTTAGATCTGGTGAGCATCAAAATATGGTGCGCGGCATCTTCCCCTGTATTGGTTGCTGGTACCGTGATAGGTCTGCTAGCCCCAGTTACCCGCTCACCCTGATGGTGGTGTTGGTGGGAGATACGTTATACTCTGATGACTCCTGATTGTGTGAGAGGGTTGGGGTCAGGTTAGAAGGTCCTCTTGAGGCCACCACGCTTCTCATCCTTCCCACATTCCGGGCTTTGACCTCATCCACCCCACCAAGCTGTAGTTTGGGGGATTAATTATGGGGGTGTTGGGTGGGTACTAAGGCTAGAATACTGTTATGAGGCTTACGATAACACACGTCACACCTGCATCGCCTGTTACAGCGGGTCGTCCAGTACGTGAAGGTGAGAATGATGCATCCGCTGGCTCGGAGTTTTTGATCTTTGTTCCATGAGGCGTTTGTCGGGCCATTGAGACCTTGTCGAAAAGTTCCTTTCAGCCATGGTTTCTGGTGTCACCATGGGGGAAGATTATCTTAACGAATTACATACGAGTTTAAATTCATATGGCGTCTGAAGCAGCAAGTCAACCCTAAGGTCCTTCCACTCTGCTAGTGTGTAGCGTATGTGACTCGTTGTTCCGCAGATTCGTTTCTACAAAACTTGCCAGGCTGTTTGTACTCGGTCTGTCCCATGTAAGGAGGAACAGATAGATACGATGACAAGATAAACTGTTTTAATTCGAGATAGTGTTAAACTAATACCTCAGCAGCTGTCGGGCTGCAGAATATTTCGTAAGAGGTGAACTGTTGGTATTAACTTTATAATTGACGTTATCGAGAGTGGGATAAAATGAACACATGTTCCTTAGTTACTACGAAACTATGGCAGCGAGAAGTACCGGTATATCTTCAGATGATAAAAGAATATTTAGATAATCCTTTTAACATACAACAAAGTATACTTTCATATGAATTGACGATATTCAGAGGTGGGAACGCTTACCGAGGAGCATTTGTTGATATTCAAAAAGTCTGTACTGTATGACTTAAAGTGCTCCTTGTATCACATGTAAGTACCAAAGGTAGTCCCATTTGCGTTATGGTTTGTGCCAGTATGTGGCTTGGTAGTGATGGAGGAAGCAACCCTACCACCTGAACCGTACAGTGGGCTGTCTCACCTCGCCATCTCACCGGAGCATGCTTTGAGCATGACGGTATGATCATTTGAGTGTGTGTGACCCTTACGGGTCAGGTCAAAGGCCAGGCCACCATACCCAAATGTCGTACGGTCGTGCTTAGGTTATGATTGATACTCGTCAGACTGGGGATTTTAGGGCCTAGAGGATTTTTTTTGAGGGTTCCGTAAGTAAAAGTTTTTATTTACTGTTTGATTATTGATTTTTCTGCACGTATAATTCCTGGCAGTGAAGGTTGCGTTCATAGCAGCTGTGATAGCCACACCTGCTTAAACATGCTCATCAACGTTGGTGTGATTTTAAATGGCATTACCTGCCCTTACGACCTGTTTACGACGCTACGATCCATGGGTATTTGTGACTTGAGGCCTTTTACTTGACCCTTAACGTTTATTTCAAAGGTCATGCTGTCATAACCAAGGTCTTTATCTTCGTCTTGAAGCGTCGAACCGGTGTGCTTGGGAATTGTTAGTGTGTCCATCTATATGTAAATAGGATGTCCTCCTACAGGAAAGACCCTGACCCTTGGCTCGTTTGGTTGTTTTGCGGGTAGGTGAAAGTACTTCGTTATTGATAGGCTGGCTCCAGCTTATCCTTCGTAAAAGACGAGACGTGAGTGGCGTAGTCGTCTTGCTCACAAGGTATATTCGTGCCATAGGATGCAGTACAGTGTAACATACCGTAATTAATGGTGGTAGAACATCACATATTGGTATTTAAAGTAGAGAGTTTAGAAAGTGTGCCAAGACTCTTATAACCTCCTCCTCAGAAATTATTTTGCTTCAGCACTACAACGTTTCCCGCAGTGTCCATGTAATCTGATTGAAAATGAATAAGAATCATAAGAATATTATCAGGGTGTTTGTAGGAGGTAACTATAACGCTATGTCGTGGTAGGCTGGACTAGTGGCCTCTTAGACTAAGGCATCATGACACTTGTCGGGTTCCCCATACTGAAGCATCGTAACTTCCCATAAGGATCCTGGTTCTTACGATCAAGCTGAATGTACAGGAAAAGCAGCAAGAAATTTATAACGGATGTAACTGTTCGTCTTTCTGCCCTTTTTAAGGATAGGGATTCCTAGATTCGCAGAAGGAATTCCCTTAGTAAAGTGCAATCCTGTGTGTATTCAGATGACCCCGTGGAACTGGGACCGAAATTATAGACAACATGAATGGTCGATTCTTCCGGTATCCGTTGTAAAGAGTGTGGTTAAAGAGTCGTGGTTACATAATCAGTAGACCACTTATCATCAGTTGATGTATTGCAAGTTTAAGAAATGAATTGTATTTCATGACTATCAACCTGAGTTCTTTGGATTTTTATATGTAATGCAGAAAAATAGCTATAGGGTTATCGGCGTGGGTGTTGGGTGGGTAATATTTTGGTAATTAAGATGATTCTTTGGTGCAAGTTGGTCCTGAATAAGGACGACGACTTCCTTATTGGCCATGACATTTCCCTTTTTCGTGAAACATCCAAAGAAATTCCAGGAGCAGTAGTTGTTTCAGGCGAGAAGGTCGTCACCAGGGGCAAGGGGAGTTGACCGCTGAGAGGGTCGTCACCAGGGGTGGAAGTTGTCACGACCAGCGAGAGCTTTGGGATAGGGTCGTCACGAAGTGTGGGAAGGGTCGTCGCGAGCGGCGGGAGACGCTTGTCATAAGCGATGGGAAAGGCGCGTCACGAGCGGTGGGAAATGGTTATCACGAGCAGTCGGAAAGGGTCGTCAAAAGCAAAGCGACGGGAAGGGGTCGTTATTAACGTCTGCGTGCGATTGTATCTCTGGGGATGAGGGCGTTGGCAGCAGCACTTCCGGGGAATGACCTTTGACTCCGTGGCCCCAGTGTGTCTGTAGCCAGCCAGTCTAGTGGTGGAGGCGGTGGTGAGATTAACGGTTTGTGCCGTTGTGTGAGGATCTTGAGGTTGACGGTTGGTAGGGGAGTGGATGATGGGGAACGTGTAAGCAGAGTTGTACGTATAACGTTGACAGGGTGTTAATGTACTTCCAAGACCCCAACTCTGCCAGAACCAACCTAACACCCACACCGTCTCCCCACAGCCATTTAGAGCAGGATGGATGATTAGCCAACCACGCCCTAGTGGGACATTATGTACACGAGACGTGATGATGTGGTTTGAGTGCAATGACTGCATTAGTTTGTAGAGCGACGGATCTGATTTTCCGTCTTTGGTTCCACAACTTCATGTGGCGCTCTAGTTTCGTCCTCCTTTAGCCTTCAACATAATTATAGTCGAATTTGATTATCCTGTATTGCCTCTTCCTTCCCTCCATCAGCACTTTCATTGTGCTGCGCTCACGCAATTTTTCTCCGATATTATCCGTTTGTCCTTATTGTGTCCAGCTCTGTCCTTCATGATTTTTCACCCCAATTTCCCGTTTACTCAGATTTTACTACAACTAACTCCCTTCTGGATTCGTCTAAATCCATTTTTTTTTAATTGTACAGCATTTTTTTTTATAACTAATCTGGGGACGTTGATTTCCAGTAAAGAAATATTTTCCCTTTCGGATGAACTTTAACTTTGTAAGGATAGTTGTGCGAGTAGCATTTGTGTATGTGTGACATAGCAGGAGCTGAGGAATAATGGATTGACCCAGATCTTCTGCTGACATCTCAGGTTAGGCTGGCTTTCGCAGACTTATCCCGTACTCGGCATAATTCTTCTCTGGCAGAATGAGCTTTTCCCTACTAAATTGAGAGGATCCCAGGGTAACTTCTGGTACAAGGGCTTGTTTGTACCTTCCTAGGTGTTCCTGACCCCAAGAGACTTTCCGGAGAATGCTCGTGACCCCAAGAGGCCGTCCCTGGAGGGTGCTCTTGACTCCAAGATGATGTTCCTGGAGGGTGCTCATGACTCCAAGTTGCTGTTCCTGGGATTTACTCCTAACCCCAAGAGGCTGTTCCTGGGGTGTGCTCCTGACCCCAGAAGGCTGTTCCTGGGGTGTGCTCCTGACCCCAGAAGGCTGTTCCTGAAAAGTGCTCCTGACCCCAGAAGGCTGTTCCTGAAAAGTGCTCCTGGCTCTAAGGGGTCGTTCCTGAAGTGTGCTTCTTCCCAAATATTAAATGTTCTTCGTTAATATCTGCTCATTTGTAGCCTCGCCTCTTTTCCTGTGCCATAGCCTTCGCTTGATCTACACTCTCTCATTTCCCTTACGCTCCTGCTTCTCTATCTCTGGGTCTCATCTCCATCCTCTGCATCCATCTTTTCTTCACATGTTTCTTCTTCCTCATTCTTTCCTGCTGCTACTTTTTTTTTATGTTGAAGGCTCTAGTCACAGACAAAAGTCCACATCAAGGCCGGGCCCTGATTGAAATATAGAGAGAGTTGAGAAATTGGGAAAAACAGACAGGGAA
>JAYMFT010416044.1:0-17931 GCA_038088735.1 Panulirus argus | reverse complement strand
CAGGTAACCTGGTCGTCTTCCAGACCAACGCCTCCCCCTTCCCCACCTCTCACCCCCCCCCCAAAAAAAAAGCCTAAAAACACACTCGCGCCAGCCTCCGCCATTTTTTTTAAAACGCCCCCTCCCCATTCCACCCCCACCCCCACCCCTGACACCTGTCAACAAAGTTCTATCTAACAATTACGGGGAGCGGCCTCTTCCGTCAGGGGGCGCACGCCCCCAAGCCAGGACCAAACTCTAAGAGCATCCACACACACACACACACACACACACACACACACTCTTAAAAGCATATAAGAGTTTGGTGGAACCCTCGCAAATGTTCATCATTTTTTTTTTTCCAATTCTGTTCACTTTTTTTTTTTTTTTTTGATACGTGGGTGCATTTAAAGGCAGGTTGCCATGCTAATTACCCGGGAGGAATTGCTCCTCTTTTTTTTTCCCCCTCTCATGTACACTGGGGAGGGGGTGCTGGGGAGGGGAAGGGAGGGGGTGTGCTGGGGAGGGGAATTATAAAGAGAGGGGAGACTGGATCAGCGAGGCCACACCCTTATAGGCAAAGAGAATCTATGCAATACAGAAACATATTTTCTGTGCGCCATGGAGGTAGGGAGGGAGGGTGGGTGGGGAGAGAAGGCTGGGGTGTGGAAGAACGAGACGGGGAGATTACAACTGATGAGAAAAAGAAGGTCATTAATGCAATCAATTACGTTTAATTAAAGTTATTACACCCCGAGGGCTTTACTAAGGTGCCTCCTTATTTCTAAATAAGTACCGAGTTAACCCTCCTTCTCCCCCCCCCCGCCCCCCCGGCACCAACCCATCCACCGGGGGTTTATACAATAAACAAAACGAGGAATTTACTGACCCCATCCTGGCATCGATGAAGGAACGCCGTACCATTCCTTCGGGGGGGATCCTACGGAGATCCCGTTGAGCCTTTGAAGGGACGTAACATTATACAGAGGCCCCTTCAAAACTACGTGTGTTTTTGCCCACCTGCTCCTTTGGGGAAGAGGAGTTACCCACATGTGGGGAGGCCGACGGGTGTGGTTTGCCTTAATTGTAGTAACTCCGTACCGTTTTATCTACCCAAACTATACTCATCCTTCTTTTTTTTAGGCAACCTAATAGCCTGGTCTCATTCACTAAATGGCTATAGTTCTATCTACCAACAAACAACCGGTTTACCAACCTAAAAACCATCGCTTTAAATACCTTTACAAACTACCATTTCGTCCAACAACCTTCCATCTTCCATACATTCGACCTAGCACGTTTCCTGGCCACAAGCTACCATATCCTCACCCTCCACCCGACGCGTAGCTAACAACTCCTCTTCGAAGGGCTTTCATGTCTTCCTAACTGCTATTTTCCCGGCCCATTTAATATCCTCTCCTTTCCCCACGGGTCCTCTGCTCCGCCTGCCCTAGTAGAATCTAGAAACTAGACTCCCCTGAAACCTAGGCCCAAGCCAGCTTTGTTCCGGCATTGGTGAACTCCGACTCTGAAGTCCAAGGGGGTGACGTCCTGAGGTCACTCAATAAAAAAAAAAAAAAATATACGTTTAACAACCATTCAGGAACACGAAATATAACACAGTATCTTAAAAAATACGTTAACGGCAGCGAATTTACATAACATCCCGTTATATAATTTCGAAAATATACAAAGCTTGTATTAATATTTATTCTCAAGTCTTTAATACACATCTAACAAACACGTAAACACACTCACCCAAATATGCATAATTCATTTACCTACAAAAAAAAAAAGCCAGGCAACACACAAAGGAGACTCCGGAAGCGTAGCAGACTGTAATTAATTTCTATTTAATACTTCTTTTTTTTCCTAATTAAAACAAACCAGGCCAGTGGTTCAATTAATTCCCCGATCGGCAGAATAATTATCAGACCTTGGCGATATCTGATCCCCACCTGAGCCTTAACGAGGCGCCAAGGGTCACCTGTTCCCACCGGGCCTTAAACAAGGCTGCTCCACCTCTAGTCTCCACCTGGCCTCAAACAGACTAACTCCACTTTCAGCTTCCACCTGACCTTAAAAGGACTACGGCACCTCCAACTTCCACCTGATCCTAGCAGGTAACTCCACCTTCAGTATCCACATGACCTCATTACCCTGCACCTTCAGCTTTCACCTGACCTTAGCAAGGCTAGTCCACCTATCTATCCCACCTCTGCCTCACCTTCCAGCTGTTAAGACCTTTACACAAAATGCGCCGTACAGACTTCGGGTCTGCACCACGTATTTACGCAAAAGCCCTACGCCATTTCTCGGGGCAAAATTTCCACGAGACTCGGCCGAGCACAGAACTCCGTAAAATCCCTTTGAACGCATTACCGGACGCCCTTGAACACATACGCGCACAGAAAGCAAAGAGACTTTCTCTTCTTCTCTGCAGACTACGTTCAATCTTCGTAAAAACAAAATAAAATATGTTTCCCCTACATTATATAAATCAGATTAGGAGGAGGGAATAGGGAAAAAAAATAACACTACGTAACATACCTTATCCTGGTTCGATGGTTGGCTTCTTCAGTCTCCGGCGATTCTGAGCAGCCAATCAGCTTCCGTGCATATATTCCCCCCCCCCACACGCTCGGCCAATCAGGCTCCAGCATGAGCGGAACACGGAAGCCATTAAAAATAACTAAAACATGACCTTTACCATACCTGATGACGGCCACGATGAGAAACGAAACGCTTCCTTACCTGTGAGGGAAAGAAGAGGACAGAACGTCACATAACGTCACATGACATACCGTAACATAATATTTTCATCTGAGGGGAAATACTATAGAGCTGCCTTAAAAAAAATATCTGTATAAAAAGGGAGAATGGAACGAGAGAGTTACAAGATATAGTGCTGGTTTGGGGCGCGTGTGATGGAAAGTGGCGATGGATGTATGGTTTGGTGGGAGCGAAAGGCGAGACGGTGGCGTATGGCAGGGTGAGAGTATTGTCCTGAAGCCTTCGGGGAGTACGGGGCACCACGATGGACGACTTCCAGGCAGGGCAAGGGTTCTCTGACGAAGGGGGGAGAGGTTGCGAGGCGGGCTGAGCTTTGTACCGCAACATACAACGACACATGCACGCCCTACTCCACACGGGCACGTTCACATACATCCCCACGTTCATACGCACGCCTCGTACGCCCACCGCCTACGCTACCACCAGGACCTCACAGATACGCTCCCTCCCCTACACCGTAACGCTGTAAGAGAAGACAATGGTCGGTCTCAGATCTCCACACGTCCAGCGTGCATGCTGGTACAGATCATCATCACCTTGGGGGGGTCTATCAAAAAAATAATTCCGTTGCTACGACTCACAAAGGAAATCCTACAGCTATGGCTGCCTCGTTCGCTGGACGAGGAGAAGCCTTTCATTCCCACGACTGACCCAAAACCTACGTCAAAATTCCTCTGGGAATAATGGGATGCGGCGGTATGGGAGAATGTCGATTCCGCCCACCTTAGCAAAACGCCATGTGATTTGTCTTCCTCAACACGATTCTAATACATTGTGTTAACCGTTTCTAGTAAGTAAATGATTCAGATGTATGTGTCTAGTCACACTCTCTCCTACCTAACTGTTACCCCTCCATTTTCGGAACAGAGAACAGAAATTCATTTGTGAAAACAGATTTGCAAAAAATAAATCAAAACTACAAACCGGTTTCTCCCAATGAAACCTGCCTTACTAGTAACCCTGAATGCCTCACAATCGTTTGGAAACCTGCTTTCCAGTCTGAAAACGGCTCTCCCCTGAAACCGCACGGTCTCTTTGGAGAACTCTGCGTCTCATTCGACAGCTCCTCTCACCATCAGAAACCTAACGTACCTTCCTCCTTTTACAGAGAGAGAAATGAATGAACAAACAGGCAAGACAGAATGACAGCTTGACAGATTAGAGAGAGAGAGAGAGAGAGAGAGAGAGAGAGAGAGAGAGAGAGAGAGAGAGAGAGAGAGAGAGAGACTTCACCAAACCCTCGCCCTCTGAACAACCCCACCCCCCCTCCCTCCTTCCCCCCAACCCACAGCTCCCCCGGTCTCCTATGACTGGTACCATCCCCCCCCCCCCCCCCCCCCTAAAGTATCCCCACTCAGCCAGCAGGTCAAGACCCCCCCCCCCCCCTCCCCCGAGTCCTGTAGGATCCCAAACTTCCCTGAAGGACGCGAGTTTCCTCCCTGAACCGGCCAATTAGCAGCACCACCACGCAGGGTCTGACCTTAAGAGTAAATTGTCAGTTTCTCATAGTTGAGTCAGACGCGAGTACAAGTGGGTAATCTAAGCGTTAAGTGCACGTAATGAGTGTGTCTGACGAGTGAGGAATATATGTTGCGAATGTCAGGCATAACTTTTACGTTACCAAAATGATTACCATGCACGATTTTCTGTAAATCTAGCGCAAACCAGGGCTGAAATGCAGTTGAACGATTTTCGATTTAAGTGTAAGCATGATAATTAAAGTGCCAATGTATGACTGACTCCCAATTAAAAATGCGAGTGTACAATGACGGAAGGATGAAAGATATATCTAAGATCTGTATCTCCTATCAACAGTAGCTCTGGGAATAAAGGTAATATCACTGTACTTACACAGTGCAAATTAAAGGTCTTGTGTAAAATCACCATGCTCACACCAGCTCTTTGAGTGCACTTGGATTACACGCTCCAGAGTGCATCTGGATTACACGCCCTTGAGTGCACTTGGATTACACGCCCTTGAGTGCAAATGGATTACACTTGCATGATTGCACGTCTACGAAAACACACACATGCGTGAAATACATCAACTACAGTAATTTCAATATACACTCAATCCTACGAGGGATTTTCTAATCTAGGCATAGCTACGCCTATCTAATCGCACTCTCTTCCCTGCTGAGCAGAGACAGATCGAGTCTCAGACGTTACGTATGCAACATGTGTATCAAGGCGGAAAAATACAATAAATCTTTGCTCGGTGCTGACTTTAAAAAAAAACAACCGCTCGGCCGTCAAAGGCAAGTCTTGCTTGCTTAAAACGTCTATCGAATACGGCAATGCATAAATACCACGTGCAAGGCCAGGCCAGGCCTTGCCTTTCCCTCCCCCCCTCACCACCAGATTAAACGAAGGAGCCGAGCTTACATCCTAACAGTCACCCATTAAATAGATCACCCGGAAAACGAGGTTCCAACTAGCCCTTCTTCCCTCCTTCCTTCCCTCCCGCAAATGGATGCCTCGCTGCCCAAACCCCCCTCACTCACAAGTCACTTTACCGAACGTACGGGCCAAGCCTCTCACCCAACGCCCCCCCTCCCCCACCCCGCTTTCCCCCCCCCCCCTCCTTCACTCAACGCATGGGCCCCAGGCTCTCACTTAAGGCGTCACTTTACGCAACGTATGAGAAACTATACAGGGGGGGAGGGAAGGAGGGGGGGGGAGGGAAATGTATGGCTTTCATCGCCATTCTTCTTCTCTTTCTCCCGACTTCGGGTAATGTGTGTCCACAACTACGTTTTCTTTTTTCTTTTTTTTTCCTAACGCTACTGTGCCGCAAATCGTTGGCGTGAAGCAGAAGGGGGAGAAAATTCACTTTAATTACCATTAACATCACTCTCGTAACTTTAACTTTTTCCGTCGTTATCAGAGCTTCTTGCATATACGTGTGTGTGTGTGTGTGTGTGTGTGTGTGTGTGTGAGAGAGAGAGAGAGAGAGAGAGAGAGAGAGAGAGAGAGAGAGACAAAGGCTTTGATCAGGTAACCTCCACTCTTCTCTCTTCTACGGTCAAATACACATGATCACTATTAAGTTAATACTCGTGTTAATGTGCATTAACCATCACTGTCATTACCAATGTTAATATGATAACCATTATGTCAATACCAAATGTACATGATCCTCCCTCAGAAATCACCATCAGTGCACTATGTGACCAGACTAATCAATGGGAAGCATTGTCAATGGTCTGTATAACTTGGTCTAAATGGTTACAACTAGGGATCATTACCAGTGACCTGCGTAATTAATGGGGGCCATTAGGGAGTTACTGTTACTGTTCTATATTGCCAAACTTAACATCCGAGTTCGCTATTAGTGCCCCCTGGGGCTAAGGGGATCACGGAGGTCAATACAAATGCTCTCTGTGGCTACAGGGGGTCATTACGGGTCAATATCTGTGCCCCTATAAAAGTACAACTTATCAGTGCCCTTTAGATACGAGTGCTACTCTCATATGTCCTTCAGTTACAGGGGTCAGTATTAATGGCTTACAATTATATGGGTCACTACCAATATTCCACAGCAAGTGGGGTCATTAGAGGTCACCAGTAATACTATTCAATAACAGGAGTCACAATAAATGCTGTGTAACTACATAAGTGACTATCAGTGCTCTGTGCAAATAGATACAGATACATATATAAATATATAAAAAATAAGTGTATTAATAATAATAATAATAATAAATAATAATAATAATAATAATAATAATAATATCTGTAATACGCTTCAGTCAATTCGTACCAAAATTCCAGCCTCATCAAAAATACCTTTATAAGGTCTTGCAGAAAAACCTTCATAAAGGTGTCCTCTCACGGCCGTCCCCCAGTTGAAAATATCGCCACACTTTCCCCAAACAAGAGGTCTTTAGAAAGACCTCCATATCATTATCAGGCCACAGGAAAATTTAGAGGCCTATAGAGGTCAGAAAATCCTAAGTTAAAGGACACCCAGGGAGGATATCTCTCTCACGGATCCTACGAGGTATGGCACGGGAAGGCCCGAGGACCTTATCTATATATTTTCTCAACTGAAATCAAAATTGTGGGAAAGCTAACAACAGAGGCTTGTACCATTCCTTTAGGAATACATGTCGGGAGACGAATCGTCGTTCTTTTACCCCCTGAGCAGAACGGTATCTATATCTGCATTAGATTTCTTCCATAATGTTTTATGACTGTTAATCTCTCATTTCTGTCCTCTTAATCTTATAATGACGATCAATTAGCTTTATTACTTTCTTATACACTCATTCCATTCAGGTCAGTTCTCAGTTCCACATCCTCATTATACCAATCTGACAATAATCCATGCTTTAGCCAAGGGAAATCCTTCCGAGAAAATAGTCTTTAGTTAAATACCGAGTCAATTACTTTAGGGCTGGCTTGTTGAAGGCCAAGAGATCAACTGATCAAAAAAGTCAAGTTACAACCTCCTACACTAATCACTTACCTCCCTTACGTCACCCCTTACGTCACAGCAATCTAATGCAAACCCCCTACAATACATCTATCACAGTTATATACGCCGGGTTAAGTAATTTACGGGAACAGCGCTAGTCACTTTCCACTCCATACATCAGCCGTTTAATTCACATAACCCCCCCCCCCCAACCCCTGGCTTAGTAATTCACGCCCATTATACTGCCGGTTACGAGCCCAAGATTGAGCAATTACAGCATTACGAACAAGCCTGCTATAAACTTACATCCCCGGTGTCTCTCTGCCATACCCCGAGACGGGGAATGGCACGTTTACCTACCCCCACCGACCGGGAGCAAAAACATACACGGGGGGGCGGGGGACACAATTCGCAATTCACCGCAGCTTCGGAGCTGCGGGGAAATGAACTGAGAGGATGCACACGGACGGAACGAAGCCGTCAGGGAACGCTCCTCCGCAGAGGCGAAGCAGAGGAGAACTTTACAAGAAAATACAGCGGGCACGGAGGCGCTTCGCTCCGACTGGCGAAGGTGGACTGACATTCTTCCTCGGGCTCCTCGGGCAAATTGGGGTTCTGTGCCCCCCGCCCCTCTCTCTCTCTAGAGGGGTAAGGGGGGGGGGTTTAGACGAGGTTCTCCACAGGAAACGAAGAAAACCTGACCAACGGCTCAAGAGTCTGGGGAAATTATAGAAAATACGATGCGTGGGTTTGAGAATGAAGGGTTCTGGTCTTAAGGTAAGTTAAGTCTTTTTCACGGGGATACGATACACTGGGGGGCTGGGGAAAGAGTTAAAAAAAAAAAGAAAAAGACAATCCAGAGCAATAGCAATAAAATGGTGGCGGGGTTATTGTAGCCACGACTCCCAAGAAATTTTATCGGCTATTAAATATTTTACTGAGGGGAAGAGGAAGAAGGGGGCAGAGAGAGAGAGGGAGAGAGAGAGGGAGAGAGAGAGAGAGAGAACTCGGAGGTCACAGACACACACCCGGTCACTTTCCTCTGTACTATCCCATTCCTCTCTTCTCCTCCCCCCCCCCATCTCCCACTACACCCTTCCCCCCCCCTCCATCCATCCACTCACCCACCCACCACCACCACCTCCCTCTCTCCCTCATTCCCTTCCTCTCCTTCCGTCCCCTTCCACCACCTCTCCCTTCCCTTCCCCGTCCCTCCCTTTATCCATCCCAGGTCACCTTCCCGCAGCTATAAATCAAAAATTCAAGCCGAGGAAACGTCCGGGACTCCCGAGGAAAGGACGGGTTAAGGAAAACCTTCAAAATCCTCCTGCAGAAGGAAAATATTTCCCCCTTAACGCGGGAGCCTGGTCTGGGCAGCCAACCGGAGTTTGCACCGTATCGGAGAGTAGATGTAGACACAAACATCATATACAAAAAACGTATTACTCAAACCAATATAAACACAGACGATATGTATGACAGATACACACACACACCCAAACTCTGCTGCACGAGCCTTGTGGTCATTAAGTCTCTCGCAAGGGGACAGTGTCCAGCCCGCCCGTGGATAAGGCAAGTTCCCAGGAATATAAAATTATGAAAAAAAAAAATTATATACGTGTATCGCAACTGAGATCAAAATGCGCCAAAATGAATAACTGACGTCAAAAAGAAAGAATTACATAATAAATATGGGCGTTTTACGATATCAAACGCTATGAAACAAAAAGGGAAATTTCTCATCAAAGATTTACAACGGAAAAAAAGAAGAAAAATAAATAGCTCCGTGGAGGAAAATATGCCAGAGATGTCTTCCTTACGGACGGAACACCAAAAGGGACTGACTGACGGGTCAGAAACCGTCTCCGGTTTATCAACAGACACACAGGGAGCAGGAGGCACGCAACTACAGCTCCTTAGAGGGAAGCAAAAAAAAAGAAAAGAAAGACCATCGCCTTATAGGGAGCCAATACAGTAGGTCAACGCAAAGGAGAGGGAGCGTCGACGAGACACGAAGAAGATATCCCGCCGAGAACCCAGGGCGAGAGGACACGAAAACAATCATCTACAAGATGAAGATGAGGTGTAGGGGGGGGGGGCGGCCTCTCGAAGACCCTGCAGGGGGGGGGGGGGTCGTTCGTGCTGCTCCTGAAGAGGAAGAGAGAGAGAGAGAGAGAGATATAGAAAAAGGGGAACAAACCTCGATCAATAACATAGCCAGCCTGAATCCGAAAGACCCGGCAAAGAGAAGCCCTTTAATAAAAGGAGGCAGACGTGCGGAGAGGGATGAAGGCACAGCCTATGGGAGGGTAGCGCAGAGAGAGGGAGGGATGAAGGGAGGGAGACTTGAGGAAGCGTAGCGCGGAGGAGGAGGAGTCAAAGCAAGACCGCCTGCCCCCACCAACGCCTGCCTCTGCTGCTGGACGGGAGGGAGGGCGCGTCCGTCCTGCACCAAGACCTAACATTTTCAACGGGCGAGATGCTCATATTTTTCTCCCCCACCACCACCACCACCACCTCTTCCAGCGCTGTCACCGGGAGGCGACTCAGGGTCATGTTTGATGTGGCTTTTCATTTACGACTGCTCGGGGTGTGTGTGTGTGTGTGTGTGGGTTGGGGGAGGAGGAAGGGTCATGTCAACACATTACCCTTTTGGCCAGCGCTCGCGTCAAAGGCATTTCCATCCACACGCGCACACACACACAGGGCATTATGATGTTAAAACTACTGAGCCGACGCCCACAAAGCGCTCAGTGTAAAGTCAGCTGCTGTCTCGCAAGCACACACCAGGAGGCTGAAAATGTACTGCTGCAGGACGGGACAAAAGGAGGAGAGCTCAGGGTGTGTTGTTGGGGTTCCACACACACACACACACACACACACACACACCAGACACACACACACACAGTCGGTACGTGAAGTCCGCAGCCCGAGCGACATGAATAACGACGGCGGACGTTTCGGAAACGGGCTTGTAAAGTCCCCGACGACGACGACGACGACGACTTGCACAGCAAGGGAGGGCAGTTCGGGGGAGGGGAACGGCAGCAGCAAGGCGGCGGTGTGTTGTAAAGCCCACAAGACGCGAGGGCGGACGCTGGGTACTTCAGAGGTGCCAGGCACGCCTCGTTATGGCCTCTCGCCTCGCCGCGAGAGAGCCTAATGATGAAAGGCAATTCCTCCGCGCCAATACAAGGTCGAGGCGCCCGGAGAACCCCAGGGACGGGACAGAGAGAAACGCCCCAGCGTGTTCCCAACCCACGGGAACAACAACGGCGTTAGTTTAGCGGTGGGATCTCCTGTGCTGCGATGCCACATCGCGATGAGAATCTAATAACTGGTGTGTGTGAGTGTGTGTGTGCGTGTGTGTGAAGCCTTGCTCTGTCGTGAGCTCACACGAGAGAGAGAGAGAGAGAGAGAGAGGAGAGGGGGAGTTTAACAATGCTGTGTTGGGGAGTGACGAGGCAAGAGCCGGGAGACGGGCGATATCCATGAGGAGCATAACTAGCCTCAGTGTCCAGCTTAAAGTTGATGGAGGCGAGCTGGGAAACATGAGCTGAGGAGGTGGTCAGCCCGGGAGAGGCTCGAGACAACGAGGTGAGAGAGGGGGGGATGGGAGGGGAGGGGAGGGACAGGGAAAGTGAGGAGGTACGGAGGGAGCGAGGGGAGAGAGGGACAGAGACACAGGGAGAGAGAGAGAGAGAGAGAGAGAGAGAGAGAGAGAGAGAGAGAGAGAGAGAGAGAGAGAGCAAGTAAAAGGATAAGAACTGGAAAAGAATGGGAGACAGAGACTACATAAACGGCGGCCTTACGAGACGGGAGTGAGAAACACGAATGTGACAGGGAACCAACCAGCAGGGCAACGACAGAGGCAGGTGAGAGGCGGCGAGCGGAAAAAAAAAACGTCAGTGAGAAGGTGAGAGGGCGAGAGTGTGGGAGACAGAGACAGAGAGAGAGAGAGAGAGAGAGAGAGAGAGAGAGAGAGAGAGAGAGAGACGACCAGGCGAGGGTGCGCGCGCCAGGTGAGCGAGTGAGTGAGAGGCCAAGGCCCGGGGAAGTGACAGGAACCGAGGAGGCCGGAGCGAAAGGATAAAGACAACGCCAGGGCAAATCCCCCAGGGAACACCAGAATGTGTGGGGGGACGGCCACGGGCGGCATCCCCGCGATGAAGGGACATCCCGTCGGGATGGACCGTGGTCCGGGAGGATCCTGGGGGTCCGGAAGGATTTCTGGTGGTCCGGAAGGACTCTCTGGTGGTCCAGTTTTGATATATCACAAAACTACGAGAGTTTATATCATCTTGAAACTATATGCACACAATAACGCTGGTTAAAAGTAATGCATGAGAGTACATCGACGGCATTACACAAAAACACAAACGTAATCTCCTCCTATGTTCCCTTCACCTTGCCTAAATCTCTGCCTGCTATAAATCTCCCATTTCCTACCCCCCACCTCCCCAACCCTTCTGCACAAAGCTCCCTCCTCCTCCTCCTCCTCCTCTACAGAACTCCTCTTCTCCCCACCCCCCCACCACCACCTAAACCCCACCTCAAACCCTCCCCAACCGTCGTAAATCACCACCCCATCATCCGTCCGCATTACAACCTCGCAATTGGCCAAGATGTCTGCCGGGCATTCAAGCCTATATGCCCCCTTTAACACTTTCATGATAACTTATATGCATATACGAAATCATTCCGACCACGAGTGACTGTTATCTAAGATACACAAAAGAAAAATCTCACGCTTCTCGGTGGATTCCTATGCGTGAGAAACCACTGCTCTGAAAATACGTTTTCCTTATCCATTCTAAGACTTTACCGCAACCTTAAGATTTAATCTTCCGCCGCAGCAGCAAAGGACCTTTACCGTGCCTGATATTAAGGAATCGCATGAGAGAGAAGTCGCATATGCCAGGTCCTGAGGGAAAGTTAATTCGACTTTTCTCGAGCCCACAAGTCAAATTGTCTTAAAAAAAAAGACAGACATTCGCCTGCTGCTGGATTCGTCTCCTGTCGAAATGAGGATGAGCCAATGTCTCGCGAATCGACCAGTTTTCGTCGGAAGTTAGCGTTTCTCGTTATAACGAACTCCCCGAGATGATTTGTCCATCAATATGCATCAAAACAACTAATACAATAAACTCGCACTCCACGGAGCAACTTCATCTGAAAACCTTTTTTTAATAACTTTCTCGCCCCCTGAGTCTTGGAACTAATTAAGGAATACACTCAGGTTGAAAAAGAAATAATGATACACTCCTAATCACAATTTTGTTCACGGTACTTCTTCTTGCTCTCATTAATTACGGATAGTGAATTACCTCGTCTTAAACTGCAAGACTCCACCGTAAGTTATTACATCTGTCAACATCAGGCGAAGAAAATATTCTCCTGTGCACGGCAAAGACCCGAAGATGTTGACCCCCAATAACGACTCACTTCCCGTAAACCGGAGGATCGGAAACAGTTGTTCTTCGAAACGTTTCATTGAATTCCTTCCCGTCGCCAGTCGCAGCCGACGGGAACAATATATATATATATATACACGAAGATTTAAAACATTTCCAGACATCAAGTTCTAAGCGGGGAAAATTTCCTACTTCAGCAATATGAAAAATGAGGAGGAAGAAGAAGACATTAGTTTGTGTTTGATGTCATGCCCAAGGTCACGCGTGAGGTCAGCTGCGGCGGTAGTGGTGGTGTGTGAGGGGGATAGCAGCAAGAAAGGTGAGGGAGACTGGTGGTGGTGGTGGTGGTGTTGGTGGAGATTGGGGGGGGGAGGGGGCAAGTGGATAAGGGGGGGGTAAACCTTGTTAAAGTTGTGGCGAAGGGGTTGGGGGGGAGAGGGGGAGGTCGGGTTGGGGGGTCATACTTGGTTCTGGTGGGGAGGAGAGATCGACCTCGCTACTGTCTGTGCGAGTCCAACGACGTTGTGAGGGGTAGTAAGGAGGGGAGGGGATGGGGGGGGGTGTCAACATGGTTCAAGTGGTGGTGGTGGTGGTGGATGAGGTGTTCAACACTGCTCGACTTCATCCCTACAAGTAACACCGTCAGCACACAGCTAATAAGCACTTTCAGTATCCATACCCACAGACACTCTGCCATCTCTCTTATTCTCTTTCTCTCTCTTTGGACACCAGCTATCCACTAAACCCTCTATAATTTTCTCACCTGATAACCAAACCCTTTCTTTGACAACAATCTCATCTGAAGGCTTTTCATCCCGCCCCTCCTCTGTTCCTTGCCAGAAACCTCACCGCTCCTTCTTCCCCCTGCCTCAAACCATCAGCAACAACAAATCCACCTGCTAGGCTCCGGAGTCTTTTCCCCTGTACATATGTATTGGGTTTCTGGCAAATTGCTCGTTAAGTGAGGGGTTGGTTGTTGACTCAGGCCTGCTGCTCCTCCGGGACACTGTTGATTCAAAAGGAAGAAGAAAAAAAAAATGATGGCTTAGTTTTATTCTGTTCACAGCTGGAAGCTTATTCGACGCTATGGGTGGCGAAGGACCATCGGGGAGAGGGTGATACCACCATCTGGTATGGAATGTGGTTCGCGGGCGTCGTGGGAGGCGACGAAGAACACGACAAACGAGGGGAAATGTACACATTGGATCAGTGGGGGAGAAAAAAAGAGGAACTGATACGACGCGATGGACTTGGAACGGCAAAAGGAACTTAAGACTGGAATACTGGACAGGAGAGCCCTTTGAGGACGAGGGTTCCTGGAATACGGGGGCAATACGGGGAAAAAAAAAATTCCTGGAAATAAACGTAAATGCATACGTGACCTGAGGGGCTTACCACGGATGGAAGGAACACAGAAACATAATGAAACAAAAGCAATGGAATGCACGGCTCAAGTCGCCAGCAATGCAAGAGAAACCGGCCCCCTGGAAACAGGAGGGACCAGCCTTAAAGAGGAATTACAGTAACCGTTCTCAGGGAATAAAAGAAACAGGAGGCCAAATAAAAACCTGGGGCGCTGGACACCGACAGACTGCAAATAAATGGATGCAATGCCTTGGGGGGGGGGGCCGCAAGAAGCAAGCGACTGGAAATGAATGCATGAAACCTCCTGGAACATGAAACAAAAAGAAGAAAAAAGAAAAACACAAGTCGTTGAAAGATGGAAAAATAGAAAAAAAAACTCCTTGAACAAGCAACAGCAACGCACGAGTCAGAGATCAAAGGAAACAAGCGTCCTGCAGAGCAAGCGGGGGGGGGGAGACAGATCCTTCGCACAAGAGAAACAAACGAAACCGGAGAGCAAGAAATAAGCGATCTGGAAAAACTAAGAGAATGCGTAGACACACCACAGTCTCGGAGCGTCGAGTGGTCTGCGGGGGTGTGTGTGTGTGTGTGTGTGTGTGTGTGTGTGTGTCTAAGACATGCAGAGACTGAGAGAGTGACAAAAAACATAAAATTACATACAAGCGCTGGATATATCGGGGAAAAAAGATGATAAGTTATAAACGTAAAAACTGTTAAAAAAAAAAAATCTCTGCCCTGCAATTGGCTGCAGCGAATAAGGACGAATCTGTAACATCATCCCAAGTAAGGGTAAAAAAGAAAAAATAATGAATAAAGTTGTGGTAATTATCTGCACTTCTTGCGCCAGTCACACTTTGCGTGTGTGTGTGTGTGTGTATGTGAACCGGCCGACACTTGCTCTAGAGGTGGGAAGTTGCTGTTGCAGTTACCAAAAAACTTCCATATCTCTTAACGAGTAAAAGGAAAATAAAAATGTGTCACTCAAAAAGATCAACTTAGTCCAGGGCTTCCAGTACGTTCTACTAAACGTTTCTTGGACGATAAATGAAACTCGAACGTTTCCGGTTACGATCACGTTGTCTTGCGACGAAAAAAAAGAAGAAGAAAAAAAAAAAAAGGAATGATGCGGAACTGAGTAAACAAGTACGAAAGTTTCGTCTGGAATCACTTCGCATCAATCTAAATCTGACCCTCACAGGAAACCGCATCAAATCCAAGAGTGCCCCTTCGAGTGCCCCTTCGAGTGCCCCTTCTCAGTTAGCTTTGACGAGGAGACGGAAGCCAAGGCCTGTCTAAGACGTCCGACCGCCGTCCCACGCGAAACGATTCGAACGCCTGCTTCCCTTCGCCAGCGGACCAATCACACCACACCCATCCCCAGCGGATCTTGCACCAATGAACAACGCCACTGGAAGCGGGGGGAAAGGGAAGCGGGAGGCAGAGCCCTCAAACAAGCGACGGTCAAGCCAATCATTGAGGGGGTTTTAGCGGGCCAGACTTGACAACTGTGTTGTACTGGATCTGTCAAATTTTCGTAAGGGCTGGCTGAAGTGGTGCACCTCGTACGACCCCTGGGCTTGACGACCCACGACCCGTAACGAACGACGCGACCCTCGCGGACACCAACAACAGACGTTGCTTAACGACACTTCAGCACAGCGGAACGACCCTTAAGCATGGGGGACGGCGCGACCCTCCAACACGACGGTACGACCCCTTTGAGGAAGACTGACTTGACCTTTGACCTGACCCTCCGTGCTCACGACATCCACAGACACTGACGTTCTGTGCGGCTGAACTCTTTCACGAATCATCCCACCAGAATGATTTGGCGGATCTCTCGACGCCAAACCAATCCCCAGTTGTAGTCCTCCAGTTACCTACTGTACTCAATAATAATCACTCGGTTTACATAGTAATCGCCACACTCGATCATATTAGTCAACAGCTGAACAACCAGCCTGCGACACCTAGCTCAAATATAAACTAATCACTTCGCCGTGACACGTACGTTACGAGTGGCGCTTTTCCGTCTGTCCGATTAAGCGTGACGGGATACTACTGCCACACACTCATTCTTTTGAAAAAATCGGTCGAGACCGATCGCTGACGGACTGGCTCGCTGCCGACATCACTCGGCGATCGGCTGTGGAAACCGAAACCAATTCCTTACACCTGTGCCCGTGTGGGAGCACTAGGTATAAATACCAACAGTAGGGCCACAAAAATCCCTTAACGCCTTCGCTAGGGCGGATCAGCTCGTATAAAGAGGGCACTCCAATAAACCCGACGCAGAAGCAGAAAGCCATATTTTCTCACCTGCAGGAGAGGTGTGATAAAAGGCCCTAACACTACATTCTCCTCCCCAGTGACTTAAAGAAATATAAAAAGGTCTCCTAAAATGCTTTAAAAATAAACTGAGGGACGTCTCTTCACCACTCTCTCCCCCCACAACCAACCAACTGCACGATCATGCCACATCATATTTCTCCAGCACTCGTAGTTAACGTCAGCTTCGCGTCTCACTCGGCAGCTGCAGTTTAAACCTGAGCCTCGGATTCTACCTCTCTGGTATGTATTTATCACCGGACGCGCGTTCTGCGGATTTTACACCCGACAAAGACGAGGAACTTCACGGGAAATTCATATCAGGCGAGATCTCCAGGGAGTCCCTTTCTCCCAGTTCTAATCCAAATTAAGATCAACAAGGAATCCATCATACTCTCCGATTTGTCATTCCGATGATCGTAGAGACGAGACATAAGTAAATCATATCAACAACAACTTAAGAACATCAATAAACGCCTTAAGAGAAACAATATTCATGCTTTTAAAGATACCTTTGCACCATAAGATAATAAATCAGCTTCATCATTGCCGTAAAATTAACTTAATCCAACGTACCACGCAAGCACTACAATCCCTTGAGCAGACGTATAAATGATGACTACGAAGGAACAAAAACACTGGAGCAAGGAAATGCATAGAGCATATATACATGTATATACGAGCCGGGCGCATCCGGGGATTTAAGTGTATATATACCCCCAACCCCACCCCTCGGGAGAGGCAAATATTCTGGATGTCTCTCACTCCCTGGGATGAAAGAACGAAGGAAGCGGGTCCTACAGGTGAGGCAGGTATACACATGCCACCAACTTCGGTGGACTGTGTCTATACATGTACCATTCACTTTCACCGGACATTAAGTATACATTTATTCACTTCAGCGGACTCTTACGTACACATATATTTACGCTCAGCGGACTTAACGGTAAGTATATACAAGGAACATTTACTCCAGCGGACTCAAGTATATTTTCCTACGTGGCATTTACTTTAAAACAAATTTATACAAAGAGCATTTACTTGAGAGGGCTTAAGTAATCAGGTGGCACTTCCTCCAAGAAATAAAGTATAAGTATGGCATTTCCTTTTGGGAATTCGAGTAAACTTCAAGCATTTACATTTGGGGACTCGAACAAACATGTGGCATTTACTTAGGGGTACTTGGGTATAAATATACATTTAAAGGTCCTCGGTATACATACGGCATATACTTAAAGGTCCTTAAGTATACATATAGCATTTACTTGAAGTCCTTGGCTATACATTTGGCTTATATTTATGTGTCCTCCGGTTGGGTACACTTGTGTCGTCAACACAAAGAGAGGCAAGTTATGCACGTTAGGGTACGGAAGTGGACACACACACACACACACACACACACACACTACCCACCTGAAGATGCGTACATAGTCTGCATTTGCATCAACTTTCCCACACAGTAAATCGTTACCACGCGGGTCAGGTAGAGTAACATAAGAGGCACTGATACAGACGGTGGTGGTGGTGGTGGTGGTGGTGGTGGTGGAGGAGGAGGAGCGTATGTCGTGGGTGTATGTTGTTGGTGTACATTCTGGTTGCAAATTGTGGGTGCATGTTGTGGGTGCATGTTGT
>JAYMFT010416043.1:0-33036 GCA_038088735.1 Panulirus argus | reverse complement strand
CATATTTTGTTTTTTTTTTTTTTTTTTTATTTTTTTTTTTTTTGTAAAAGGGCACATTTATTAAAATAGAAATCTTAATCTAGTATTATTAATAAGTGTTTTTTTTCCACAAGGTTTTCTGAAGCATTTTTCAAAAGCACATTCATGTTAATGATAAGTTCAGTATCCCATACACATTTATGGTAAGATTAATGTCTGCTTACATCAGTAGTATTTATGCATTTCGTCATTATTATTCTAGCTTCTATCACTAACAGACTGGGCCAAAAGGAGTATTGAAAGACTGGCAACGGTTTAAGCAGCTCGAGTCGGAAAAAAGGAAAGAACAAGAAAGGGAATGTATTATGCTGGCGAAGAAACTTACCCTTACCTGCAGATCACATGTAAGATGAATCTTTGTTTACAAATTTTTAATTACATAGCCCTGTATTCTTAACGATTAATCGGTTTCTCACAGGCAGAGCTGTACAAGCATCTAATGAGAGCACCATCTTGATGGAGGATCAAATAGCCTCTAGTAGTTTGCCTGAAAGGTTTGGGTCCACGTGGTTTGGGAAATGTAAACGGCTGAAATTGAAAAAATGTTGACCTTTCATGGCGCCCTCTGTATTAGATTGGTTCCTGGGTCCTAGTACATGGTAAGGAGTGCCTGCATAGTGATATGATGGGGCTGAATATCACTCCACAGGGAGAATGTTTTTTTCTGTCCTCACACTTTTCCCCTGGCTCAGCCTTCTCCTAGACAGAAAATATTTTGACTGCAAACAAAATGCTCAGGAAGTGTGACAGTTAGCAGATCAGTTTTTTCCTGTTGCAAGAGACAGTTGGCCCATTCTTATCATAGAACTTCATTTTTGTTGGTAACTTTTAGAAATGAGAAATTTCTAACATTTGTACAACAGAGTCTGCATTGAGCCTTGAATGATCCCCACTTGTCACTCTTGCTCATATCGAAAGGGCTTCTCATGTTTGATGCTTTTTCGTTGCTAGATTACTATCAGTCTGCTTACTTAGCACTTCTCTGATGCCAGCTTGGAAATTTAGCTTCATCATCAAATCCCTATGGGAGACAGTATCAGTAGCTATCTTCAGGTTACAAGCAGTATTTGCTGTTTAGGCAAACAAGGGAACTCACATGAGATGCTTTGCCAGGTAGTTGCTGGATGTGAAAGGCTGGATTGATTGATCAATACGTTTATTGAGATCAAAAGGGCAGAATGGAATGGATAATATGAAGGAGTAGATTTCTGTGTAATTCTGCAAGGATAGAAATGTTCATAGGATACTGCATTTGTCACCTCACTTTATACCGGGAGATGGTGTATTGGTTAGAGATTGACACTCATTAAGATTTTCTCTTCACTTTTCAGCTGGATGATGAAAAGGAGAAAGAAAATCAGAATAAAGAAGAGGAAGACGTAGATGTCATAATAGACGAAGAGTTCCTCAGACAGTATATCTCAAAAAGGATGGAAGAAATGTTGGCTAACACATCAAATAAGTAAGACATTGGAGTTTATTTTTTGATTTTTTGAAAAAAAATCATCAAATTAGTTCTAGATATATATTTAGGTAGACTTCATTTTGAATGTACACTCCTGTACATAATCATCTTAGTCAATATATACTCCTATGAATTCATTTTTATCAGACATACTTGATTTCCCCTTCCATTTGCTTTTCGTGTTTAGCAAAACCTGTTTCAGTGATAACTTTTAGGTACATTCTTAATCATATTTGCCACATTTATTCTTTCCTCTTCTCCATATTCTCCCAGTGCTGTATGTTGAACTTCCAATAGATAACACAGTCTTGTAAAGTTAATATTTCATGTGTATTATCCCAATGTTTATATCATCATACACACTCTTGTTCTGTCAGAGCACAGTTTGGTCGTCTGATTACACTCGAGAATGGGGAATCCTTCTTGGATGCTATTGACAAAGAAGAAGAAGGAGTCACTATCATTGTGCACATCTTTGATCAGGCAAGTTTCCATTTGCTGGTAAGGCCTTATCATTTTGTGTATTGCATTGTGGTTTGTATGCTGTCTTTTTGTATATATCTTTACCTCGTTCTCTTCTGATATAGCAGGGTGTCTTATGTAGAACCATCCCCAGACTCAGCAGTTACTGCACATTTCTGCTTATTTTACAACTGAGATATTTGTGTCATGTTAATTGTATTCTCTACCAGTCTTTGACTCTTCTGTACTCTCTTCCTTTCACCTCAACCAAATACAGTTGGGGGGTGATTCTTTTCACACCTGATATCTCTGCATATTCATACAGCCTCAATACTTTATGTTTTATTCTGTTAACCATTACCTTCTGTATTTAACATCTTCCTTTGATATTCTCCACTTGTAATTCCACCTTCAGATAAATTAACTAGTATTACAAATTTCACAAGCAACTAGAAATATGGACAACTTGTACCTGTACTAAGAATTGTTACTCCATGTATTATGTCAGTTTTTCTGCCATTTTCTTATTCTACAATTTTAGCATTTTATCTCTCTTAATTCATCTCTTTTATCATCATTTACGATTTCTCAGTCTCTGTCACTGCCTTTGCTGACAGATGGATGAATAGAAAATTACATTGGTTCCAGATATTTTTATATTATGAAAGTCAGTTCGTAAGCAATGTGAAAAGGATGAAAAGTGTTTATTCAGAATACTTCAGTGATATAGCATTGTGTAAACTTTTTTAGTGTTATTTTTCAAAATCATTCATACATCCTCTTTGTTGTTTCTGACCCAAGGTTATGTTTATCTTATAAAATCTTAGCTGATAGGTTGAGTCACAAAAGACTGGTAATTTTGCATCAAAACATTAAACTTTTGTTACTTCAGGAAGCTTTAGGATGCGAGGCCATGAATGGTTGCCTGATGTGTCTGGCACAAGAATATCCTCACGTTAAGTTCTGTCAGTTGCAGGCATCTGCTGCTGGTGTTAGCAGTCACTTTGTAAGTGTTATTTTTAGTTAATTTCGAAATTTTTGCATCTATGTTGTGAAATTCATTCTCTCTCATGCATGATTATCACCCTCGTGAGTGCTAAGCCCCTATTACCCCAAAGCAAACTTTATTCAGTCCTTTCCTCTCATCCTCAGTCTACTCTCTTCTCCATGTTCCTGCCACTCCTGATATTGATTATGTTTGTCATTGTCTCTTTACTCATCCTCTCCATGTGCCCAAACCACTTCAGCACATCCTTTATGGCCCTCTCACTTATACTGAGCTCAGTAATACACATGATCAGTCTGCCATATGCCAAGTACTGTATTGTTCTCTGGCATTTAATTTCTTGCACATTCACCTTTTTCCATTCCCTTAGAGTATAAGTATAAATGCCAGTAGTAAATTAATAAAGACCCAAGTAATATTTTTTACTTTTTCCAGAAAGTGACAGGGTTGCCAGCTCTGCTTGTTTACAAAGGGGGCCAGATGATGGGCAACTTTGTTCGACTCACTGATGAGTTTGGAGATGATTTTTATGCCACAGATGTAGAATCTTTCCTTATTGAGTAAGTAGATTAATTTGATGAGTTGGTTTTGTATTTGTATTGTATATGAGGTAGGTAATACATTTTAATGGGTTACGACCTCATTGCAACACATTTTACCCCCCTTCATGAGGCATTGTTATTGACTTTTCCGTGATTCCATCAGATTTTATATGCCCTGAGGGTAGTCCCCAAAAGCAATAGATTTCCAATAATTCAGAATCTTGTGTTTTTCCTTGGCAAGTCCATGATTTGGAGTATACTTTGGTAATAAGAAAATTAATGATTGATTTGTAACCCATCTACAAATAATAAAAAAATAGATTAGACATGGTATGAGTTTAATGGTTAAGAGTACTAAATCAGATTTTAGGTTACTGCTAATTGTTTTCTGTTAACTGATTGTCATTTATTTTAATGGCTTCCCATTCCTCACCTAGACATGGCATGCTGATGGACAAGACACTCGTCCCACCAGGCATCACGGGTCCTTCCATACCAAGTGACGACGGTGACAGTGACTTTAGTCTGGATGATTAGCTACTCCCCCATACTTGGGTACCTTCTTATTCCTGCCCCATGTCTTCCTTTTAACAAAAGATACTGAAGAAAAGTTTAAATACAGTCTTTTGATGTTTTAGATTAATTTTCATATCCAGAAAATACTGTTGTAAGTCTAGTGGTATCTCCATCAGGAATTACTTAATGGAACACATACCAGTAATGTTATGTACATGGAAACAATGCCCATGAGTGTTAGCTCTGCCATTGATTATTGTGCTTAAAGTCCTTTCTTGATAATCATATTTATTTTGTCGGTGTACGATGCTTAATAGTTTAAGTATAACAGTTTAGTCTAGATATACATGTTTATGTTATCTAAAGATTTTATTTTGAGTAAAAGTTTCTCCAGGTAGTTTAATGTATCACATATTAAGTTATCTGGTGTCTCTTCACTTTATAACTTCTCACAAACACTGTGATCATCTGAACTTCCTTTAATAGAATGTGTTGTGGATGTTGATCTTTGTTTCACATGAAGTATCTAGACACCAGCTTAGGGGTTGGTGGTTGGTTATGGAGTGTTTTGCATGATAAGGATCAAATGCTCTTGCAAAGAATTGAGTGTTGAGCATATTGAAGTGAGTCTGTATTGAAAGTATTTCTGTTTCTAAGTGCAAATGTTGAATGTTTATGGATGCTAGGCAACCAGTAATTGTTCTAAGTACTTTTTTTGTGTGTGCTTTGCAATTCTGAAGATTTAAGAGGATGAAAGACCAGGCAGGTGAAATATAGTTTAGGGTGGAGCAGATGAATTCTTTGTAGAGAATACTAAAGAATTCTTTTTCTTGTCTAAATCTGCTTATTAGTAATTGTTCTGAGGACATTTGATTTGTTTATGGCCCCTTTTTATGCTTGTATAGTGGATTTTTTTGTTTAGTATCGGGGAGAGTGAATGTTATACTTGTGTCATGTGTGATACCTCATATACTTGGAGTTTTGGTAAGTGGGAGTGTTTGGCCTTACAGGGAGACAGATGGTTGCAGTTTGGATTCACATTTGATGGGTGGAGGATTTACTGGTATACTTCTTTGGTGATATATAGATTCTGTTTTGGAAAAGACAGTAATCTAGTTGTGAGATGGTGTGTTATATGTTTGTTATTGCTTTGGAAGCATCAGGATGCTGTGCTGTGATCGTGAGGTCTTCAAGCTTCTGGAAGAAATTACATCACTGCACGTAATTTCTTCATGTAATCCTGGTATAGTTGAATATTTTGGAAACAGATGATAGATAAAGAGCTAAAATATTTCTGAAGAAAAAACACCTCCTCATACATCTTCCCCACACATGCTAGCCACTCGCTGTTCTTACATTGATGTTTAGTGTAAGTTAATTCTGTTTCTATCAGTGTTTATGTTATTTACCACCAACACTATGCCTGTGTTTGAAGTAAACATTGAAATTTAAAACTAAGTGTAAGATAAACAAAGAAACAAAACCATCACCATCCTCCCCACACATCTATGCCTCTTTAACTCCCTACACTTATCTTTTAACTCGGTTGTGTACCATTTCCAAATATCTTTGTATTATTCATCGCCAGTGCTTTGCCTATCTATGAAATAAGATTACAGTATGAATCCAAGTTCAAGGAAAAGAAAGATATAATATCTCCCTATCCTCGCTTCTTATTAGGAGCTGTCAGACCTGTCAAACACAACCTCTTCTTCCCCTGAGCAGTGGACCAGGCTAACACAAAGGTATTTATATAACTTTCCAGATATTTTCCCGTATTATTGCATGTCAATCTTTTATTTCATAAATAAAAAAGATATCTACACACATGCAGCAGATACTGCTGAACAAGGATTAACAAATTGTTGAAATTTATATAGCCTGAAATCATGCTGCTGATTGATAAGGTAAAAACTTTGATGACACACTATTGATGAATTAAGTACTTTACTGATCTATAAGTCTATGATGGTTGAAAATAATATTCATACACTATATCATCTGACCAGCTGTCATGTGCCATATGTTCCACACAATCATAACTTCTTTAAAGACTTCATCCATGTATGTATCCCTTTGAAGACTTGCTCACACTAAACAACCTTTTCGCGACATGTTATCCACCCTCTTATTCCAACTATTCACACAAGTAATCCATCACTGACGCTCTCATTTTAAGGTATCTTGATCCTTTGACACTTGGTTTTCACATCTATGCATTGAGTTTAGTAATTTGTATTAACTCCCTCACATTTGCCAACGAAATACCTTACAGAACAGTAGCCCACAGTCTTCAGTAAGTGTTGAAAAATACTATTATTTTTATTTTGTGCTTTAATTTGTATTATTATTGATGAAATATCGAAACCTTTTCAAATTTATATGTTTGAAAAAGATTTTCTGCATTCTTCAGTTTGTTGGTATATGCCTTAGGTCCATATTTTGTCTGTAGAAATGCTTCTTTAGTAATTTATGAAATGTTATGGGAAAACAGATTTCACTTACAGATATTCTACCTAAAAGTTTAACTTTTTTGTTATTCGGTGGACAAGAGTATAAACCACCCACAAGAGGGTATATAATAGATATATTTTCATGTGAAACTCTGTCCCTATCGCAGGGCCTTTGAGAGGGGGTCCAGGGGAATTTCCTGGTATCTCAGAAAATGCAGAAAATCAACAGAGCATTCCATACCACCCCTCTTTCATCTTCCATACCCTTTTTGGCCTTACAGCTCATGGCATAAAACCGTAGTTGATGAAAACAGGATGACTAATGGAGAAGGGAAGGGGGTTCAAAAAAAACTTTGTACCCCCTGATAAAATTCCTTTCAGGGGCCCTGCCCTATATAAGTGGAGTTAGTGTCCAGTTCTGCAATATATTATCAGTACCTATTTTGGTGAGCATTTCTCAACATTTGAGAGCTTACGTATGGTAACTAAAGGTGAAAAATGAAATCCTGGAAATACAATAACCATCACTTGGTAAGTTCTTCTTAATGTAGATTGGGTATTGAAACAAAGCACTTGTTCTGTAAGAACCGAGTTCACTTTTTACATTCGTTTATTACATCATATAAATTGTAGTTGTATGGGTAAAACTGGAGCAGATATTAAGACTTAACTAGTGTCTTTTAAATTTAGTTTTGTGTTTTCATTAAGAAAAAATTGTCGTCCTACAACTCATGTCAATTATTTCTAGTCATGGCATTTATAGAAGTAGTGATCTGTTTCTTATTCCAATAAAAGCTAATTCACTCTATTACTCTGATTACCCTAATTAGTTTGCATGGTTTGCCAGTTATTTTGCATGTTATTTATTATCAAATAATTTGTTGTAATGTGACAGACTCTGAACCAAGAGAAAGAAAGCTGTTGTTCCACTACATCCCCATGTGAATTGGGAATGTAGTTGTATTGCTATATTGAAATTTATTGTATGAAACTAATTAGGATCAGCCTTTTCAAGCTATGATGATAAAATAAGCCAGAAGTACGGAGGGCTATGAAGATCACAAAAAAGCGAGTTCATAAGTAGGGAAGATGTTCTGTCATGTTTCCAGAACCTGTGAATACCTCACCTAACTTCATATAGCAACGCAAATTCATTTCCTATGGTTTTAAAGAAAATATGACAAGTTTACGTGAGAAATACAGACATGGTCTCATATTCAGTAACATTTGATTTATAGTTACTGCAAACTTGTGGATTTGGAAAAAAGCAAATTAATGAACTTGTATTTAGTGATAACATTGATTTTGAGTGTGAAAGCATGTCTTGCAACATTTTTTTTTGCAATGATTAACGTGGAGGGCTATGAAGATTGGAGTAAATGTGTTGAAATAATTAAAAAAGGACCTATTAAAAACCTCACTTAATTTATCCCAGTAACAGAATTATACATTATTTTTTTGATGACATATGAGAAGTATATGCATCCAATATATTGGAAAGAAAATGGCAATATCGATATTCGACTATAATATTGAAATTCTAAGTAAATATTGACCTCTCAGTGAGGTTTTCACAGGTTGTTTTAATCAATAGTAGTTTTGCTTGTGCCCCAGAGGAAAAGTATTGCCAAGGTGATGAAGTGCTACCGCAGGAAGGGGAAAGCGTTGCCGGGATTCCATGGTTCTGCTGCAGGAGAGGCAAAGTGTTGCTGGGGTCCCGTGGTGCTTCTTCAAGAGAGGCAAAGTGTTGCTGGGGTCCCGTGATGCTTCTTCAGGAGAGGGAAAGTGTTGCCCGGGTCCCGTGGGGCTGCTGTAGGAGAGGAAAAGTGTTGCCATGATCCCATGGGGCTGCTGTAGGACAGAAATACTGTTGATGGGGTCTTGTGGAGAGAAAAGTGTTGCCGGGGTTGCGTGGGGCTGCTGTAGGAGAGGAAAAGTGTTGCCATGGTCCCGTGGGGCTGCTGTAGGAGAGAAATACTGTTGATGGGGTTCTTCGGTGCTACTGCATGGGGTGGAAAGTGTTGCCGGGGTCTCGCGGTGCTGCTACAGGAAAGGAAAAGCGTTGCCGGGGTCTCGCGGTTCTGCTGCAGGAGAGAGAGGAGGCGTTGTTGGGATCGTTGATCCGCCGTCTGTTCAGGCTTAGCTGGCTCGCTGGTCGTTTGGGTTTAGAGCCTATCAACTATCAGGGCCATATTGGTCCAGAAGGTTAAGATGGAGTTTCAAGCCCGATAACTCCTCTGCGTAAGTAACCTCTGCCTACTGAGAGGAGGCAAATTTAAGAAAATCTCTCATGGCTACTGATTGGAGAGATGGCGTGATTATCTTGTACAATTCCTGGGAGTCAGGTAATCAGGAGTCTGTGGGAGAAAATCGGGAAGGACAAGAAGCTCAAAGCTCATCCCAGAAACTAAGCCACGCCCACCGGACCGGGCTGCTGACAACGCCACCTGGACGCGCCTATGTGAACTGCGTGTGCACACGGCACCACCGTGATGCGCGCCACCTAGGTAGCGCCCACGGGAACTACGACCTGCGGGCAAGAAGGGACGTGAGGCGATGCATCCATTCCCTAAGGTTCCGTAGTTATGCATAAAATGGAATTTTCTTTGTCTTATGTCCATCAAGGAAATATAAGTAAAGCATGAAATACGAGAGCAAGCAGACTTCATCCATGAATGGACTAGGGAGGGTTTTAAATGTCCCTGTACCAGCTGTAATGTGTAATTATATGATGGAATAAATCATGTCTCGAGGGTTGAATTCAGCCTGCGGAAAAAAAGGGAGATTTTGCGGCGTTGGGGAATCAGGAAGAGATATTCTCCAAAGCCCAGAGTCGTTGGCCTTACTGCAACTGCACGAACGGCGGCGTGGCTACTTTTTTTACGCTGAAATGCGGTGGACAATGTGGAATTTTTTCACAATACGCTCAGAGTAAAGAGATATAAGAATGAAGAAGGATGACAGCCATGATGGTAAAGTTTAATGTCGTCCGCTAGGGCAATTGGGCTGATTATCCACTTATGGGGCAATACCCACCTAATAAAGGCAGCTTTGTTGTAATTGGATTACATCAGTGCGTTCACGAGTTGGCTAATGAGCAATGGAATGGGTAAATGACCGGATTAAATGGAGACAGGTAGAATGGCGTGTAAAGGCAGAGAATTGAGGGCGATAAGGCATAAAATGTCGACAATGGAAGTACCGGCCGGGAAAGGGCGGCGTTGCTAAGCCGTCATTGTCTCTCGTGAAATCCCGGAATGGCGACGTCAAATTTCTTATAGAAATCATATCGGAATTTGTTAAATACAAATTGTTTAGAATTTGGCCATGAAAATTAAGGGATATCGTAAATGAGTATATGTATATGTATATCTATACATCTATCGGAGATTTAATATTATTATTAATTCTACGATTAATATCACTCGTCAAAAACCTTCGAAATATCAAATATAATAATAATATTTGTGCAATGTCTATTTCATTCTGAGATATTCATTGTTTTTAACTTAAGTTTAATTGGTTCCGGGGAAACATTCAATGGTTGTTGTTAGACATATTCTTTAAAAAAAGAAAAAAATCTGTAATTATTTATGTATTTTATGGTAAGATTTAATTTTGAAGGCGGGAAAAAAGTGGAAAATTGCAACCATACATTTCATAAAGAGTTGAAGAATTTTCTCGTATTTTACAAAATTTGTGGCAATGGCGCCCGCTTTGGGGGGGGGGGGGTTTAGGCCGTGAGCAATGGTGGTTAACAACAAACTGGCAATAATCCGATAATTAACCATGTTATTCTGTGATTAATACTTAGTCTTGTAATTAATAATTAATATTACAGTTACTTTTACCGTTAATTACTCGGGATTATTTCAAGTTTAAGTTGGTTACCTGCAATTTTACGATGTCTCTTCAGTTTTTGACTAATTTTACTCATTTCAATCGTATTTAAGAAGAAATATACATAAGAAAATGGAGCTACTTCGTTACTTTCCAATTCTGTCAGGAAAACCGTATGATACTCCATAGTTCTCAGGCGAATTTAAGTGAAATATTAGTGATGGTTGATGTCGGCACAAGTAAGGGACTTCGACAATGCCTGCTCGCTCCTGCAGCAGAACCACGAGACCTCGACAACGCCTGCTCCCTCCTGCAGCAGAACCACGAGGCCTCGACAACGCCTGCTCCCTCCTGCAGCAGAACCACGAGACCTCGACAACGCCTGCTCCCTCCTGCAGCAGAACCACGAGACCTTGACAACGCCAGCTCCCTCCTGCAGCAGAACCACGAGACCCTGCCAAGCGCCCCTTTCTCTCCTGCAGCATAAATATTTCACTTCAGGTAACCTCTCCACTCTCCCACAGCAGCACCACGAGACCCTCGCTTCTCCTCCTCGCCCCTGGGCTGCATTTCCCTATTCATATCTCCATTGGAGACTTGCGCCAGTAATGTCTACGCCATTGCGGGGGCGTCCCCCGATCATGAATTAGACGATAATACACCCACAAAATCGCAACACTAGACGCGAATAATGACGCTGGAGGTGGTAACGACCTCTGGGGGTGGTTTCCACAGCAGGTAATGCCGGTAATTAGCGAAAATCATGGAAAAAAGAGGAGCCATTGCAGCCGCCCCCGAGTCGAGTCGGGCCATGCCGTTCCAAAGGGAACTTAGTACAGTGACCCCTTTCAAAAGGGCGTATTTCCTGTTCTCTTCCATTTTGTGCGGTGGGAGGCGGCCTACATCGCAATTGTGAGCCTCCGTCGGGTGCAATGGGAGCCCCTAGCCATCGCGAGAGGGCGTGAATCAATCTATACTCCGAGGTTGATGAGGGAAATAAGGTGGAAGAGGTGGATTTCCCTCTTCTCCCTGGGCCATAGTTTGTTTACAAACAGTAGAGGCGCGCGCGCAGGGCCACCTGGCTTGGTGCAGGCTGGATCTAAACCCCCCCTTAGTCTGCCCTCGGCCTAATATGTCCCATCGCCCTGGCCCCTGCGCCTCCTCGTGTGTCCCGGGACTTGTGGAAAAGCGGCCTGCTCTCCCGCGAAAGCCCAGGCAGAGGGCGCCATTTTTCTGCCGTCTCTCCAGTAGTGCGGGTGAGTCGAGGGCTTCAGGCCCTCTCCTTCCCCTACCCCCCACCACCTCCTCCCCCTCTCCCCTCCACCTCTCTCTCCTCCTCTTCTCTCCTCCTTTAGCCGTCGATACCAGTTAATCTCCTTCACCGGGCCGGCCCCTGGGAATGCACATACCGTGGCCAAATAAAGGACAAAATGCCCGCGCATAGGTAGAAGGTGGTGTATAGATGGGGTTATGGGGTGTATGGGGGGTCGAAACTGGCGCTTCGAGGGAAGCCTTTTGAGGAAAAAAGTTCTTTCGTGTACGCGCAGTGGCGGATAATTATTCATTTGCAGGCACTGCATGACGGACAGCCTCCCCAGTTCATGCACTAGACAGGAATGTATGTATGGCGTCTTTGTCTGGGTGGTTAGAATGGCTTTTTGGGGGAGTGTTTGCGTGAAGTGGCCAGTAATACGGGGTTCGGCGCGTGGAGGTCTGCGTCCCAATGCCCGTCCTGGGAATCAGTCATATGTAATTATTCCAGAATTATCACGACTGAAAGGAGGATAGGGTTTATGATTAGTATTGGTCTTGGGGGATGGGATTTGTAGCGACATTACGCCTTTGCTCGTAGGAGAAATGAGATTTTAGGGAATTTCAGGTTATGAAACGCAGCATTACCTTAAGAGTGAAATATATTAAGTCTTGAATGATTGAAGTTCAGGATTGATAACGTGTGATTTGTACCTTTGGTACGTAACATAACTAATGTCTTGCGGAAGGACGGCTTAAGAGATGTGCGTAAGTAGTAGGGCAGGCAGTGCAACATAAGAAATAATCAGATGTAATTAAAGACACCTCTGCACCTGTTTGATTATACTGAAACTACAATGAAAATAATTACTGTAGTGACAGGATGTGAAAATTAGATGTTGAAAGGAATAATTGCACCTTATTACCAACATTAGGTTAGGTTAGGTTAAGGAATTTCATTTGATTGGTACCAAACAGTTTTACTATATTGAGAATTATGTGTATGATAAGTAAAAGGAATGAATTATCCCCAAATTATTCACGTGCTTTTATCAGGTAAAGATTTTTACATTGTTCTCCATTTGTGCAATGTTTTGCACATTAAATTATGTCGTTCACATATGGAAGGTAAATCACGAGACTGGTGGCCTTTGCCAGAATTAATGTGTACGTTATGACATACTATTTCGGTCTAGGGTATTATGGTAATTGACATAGAAAATAAGAATATGTGCCAAATCCAGTTTTTTCTGTCTTTGAATACTATATTCACTTTTTCATCTTCTCTACTGAAGGAAACACATCTCATGCAAAATACTCGGTAATGAATACGTGATTAACTTGAGATAAGGATATGATTCTCAAAATTTTTCAGGAAGTGACTCACTTGATGATTCAGGCTTGATATTCATTTGTTGAAATATATTTATGGATATGCCTCATAATCCTCATTCCACTCGGATGTTTTTTATTACAGATTTTCAGGTGACAGCTAATCTCCCTTTGGCTAGGCTATATCAGACGGAGGTGGGATTGGTATGTTATCTATTTCATTACCTGGAAATCTGTATTATAACAACACTTATTCACAAGTGGTGATGCCATGCTCATGTACATTTAGAAATAATTTTGATATAAAACTAATTGTTGTATCATCTGAATAATGCCCCCCCCCCAAGTTTTTCTTGGGTATAAACGTAACTTGGTTTAACCGAACCTAACTTGGCATAGAATAAAGTTTAGGTGAGAGTGGGAAATCATAGGTGGTCCTATTTGTTGTTCACATTTTGATCCTGACTATGTTCTGATGTCCTTTAGGTAAAATGCATTATTCAACAAAGTAGATATGCCACTTAACTGCATTTTACCACAATTAATTTGCATTGTTATTAGTCGATAGGATGAAAGTAGTTATTCCTACAAGGTTATCCTTGTTTAAGTGCGAGTTATTTTGTGAGTGTTTTGATATAGAAATAGGTTGTCTTTAAGTTGTACTTTTTATGTAAAATGTAGTTTTTTTTTATACATGACTGTGTAAGAGACAATTTAAGGGCCTTTAGTTATTTTTTTTTTCTTTTTTTTGTACTCGGAGTGGACCCCAGTGTGTTGTCCAAATTTATGTAAATTCTGTATTTTTTTGAATCTTTGTTATTATTTTATATGAATTTGTTCACATCTTTGATATATGGATAATGATGTGAGGTAGTTTAAGAGATATATCTCCAGGATGATGCTCTTTTATTGGAAATAATCGAAATAAAGTTTGCAATGAGCAACAAATGAGACCCTATGCCATATAACTGCTTATTGATTTTAATGGGTTGCATCTATATTTACAGTACAGTGTTATTGAATTTACAAAGATTTTGAAATGTAAGATATGTTCATTTTAATATTTTTTCTGAGTCTGTACAGGTAAAAGAACTTTTCATGTCCAAACTAGATAGTAATTACTGATGAAAAATAAGGAAAATAAGGACAGTATTTGTGGTGTCAAACCCAATAAAGCCATAAATAGGTAAAATTAACCCTATTGATACTATGGACATCACACTGCAGTTAAGTAGCAGGGTGGTATGGATGTCAATCTACAAACATAGTTTCCTGCCACATGGTGAATTCTGCATGCATTTTGTTGGCTCTATTAGCAGCCCATAAATTACAACCCAAACTAAGGTTGAGTCATTGAAGCTGGCTAGATGCCTTGGTAACCTGTTGATGACCATGGCATGTGGTTGTGCTCCTTTTCAAAGGACTCGTCAGTTCTGCGGCACCTATAGCCACGACCCCACTGTACACATGGTGCCTTTACATATGATTGGCCTGTTCCATAATAAAGTTTTTTTTTTTTTTTTTTAGGAGTGCTTAACTGTTTATTTATAAGAAAAGAAAAATGATGGTTCTCATAGCATTTTGTGTATATTCATATAGATAACAAAATTATGAATTCTTTTGCGTAATTAGGTTTGGCCAATCCAGTAAATAATACATTTTCCTAAACTCAGAACAAGTATGTCTTAATTCTCAGAAACATATACAGTAATGGTTTTCATATTTTTCGTACAGCTATTCATAAATAACTTTTTTTTACTGGAAAAGCTTATGCATTTTTTATTATGTTATTAAATGCGCTTTCCATTCTTGTAAGGTGGATCAGGTATATTTAGTCTCAAATCAATCGTATGTATCCATAATTCATAGAAGGCAGTCATCCTCATATGAGAAGGGTAAGAAGTGGTCAGCATCATATGCAAACTAATTCTTGAATTAACCACCACAGCTTTGGAGGAAAATATACAGCATTTACCCCCTTAAACTCCACAACATTAGATATTAATGCAAAGTAAGTGACTATTCTAGACATAAATTTACACACTGAGTTTTGTGCATCTGTATCAAGGCCCTTTCTTCTGGAAATATGCTTCTCCTGTAGAAATGTGTGATTTGTTCCATATGAACTTTCCTCTTCATCTCCTGCTGGGTATCATACATACTGTATGAGTAGGCAGGTGCTTATAGCCTCATGCCAGGTTGACTAGCATGCACCTCTCATAATGCTCTATGGGTGACTGAGGTAAGTGGTGTTTTTGGTAATTGGATGCTAGTGACATCTAGTGGTAATTAATGGAACAAACAGCAGCTGGGATTTTAAATGACGATGGAAGTTAATAAAGTGTCACAGCACATCATATGATGCCCAGAAAAGTGACAGAGGTAACACCTTAGAATAATCTGTAAGGCAGCATGAGATGGGGAATCATACAGATGATTTGAGAGCATTCTTACAAAAAGTACTTTCACATCATGTGCTCATGTTTTGCAAAATGAATCTATGTCAAGGTTTTTGCACACCTAAGAGGACATTTGCTTGTGAATATTTCATCAAATAACTTCATGCTTTACAAGGTTGTAAATGTAGGAAGATTGAGCCATGCCAGAAGCTAAGCTAGAGTCTTTCTGAATGGTTCTCTGTGTGAGAGAATTACTGTGTAAATGTTAGACTTTCTACTGGTAACCTTCCATGTAGACTGCTTTGTTTAGACTGCATGGATGAGGATAAGTGAGAAAGTTTGTTTCAAAAGTTGGCTTTGACATAGTGAGAAGTTTGTTTGTAAGTGCCCACCTCCAATCCCTCTATTCACCTTCCTTCATGGAGGTTATGTTATCCTATGTGGTCTAGGACTGGCTGTGTAGAAACTGAGTGAGGGGATTTTGGCAGTATGACATCATTACTAGTGATCTTAGGGTGTATGGATACCCACAGGTGATGACAATTTTTTTTTCTTAAGCATATTTTTTAAAACCAGGTTTTTCTGCGTACATTAATTGTGATTGTGGCGTGCTATGTTGTGTGTTCTCCTCCCTCATTTAGAGTGATCTCGTGGCTTACAAGAGAACATGGGTAAGGGCAAGTGAGGCATCTAGATTGTAAACACTTTACGGTCTTGTAGCTGCTTTTTGTTTGCTCTCTCATTTGACTGGAGTGTTAGTAAGTTGTACCCTAAGCCAGAAAATGCTACAGTGATTTTCATGGTGTTCTTGTGACTAAGGGATGTCCACATGTTGTGTAAGTAATTTTTCAGAACAGTTATTTGAAGTTAAACAGGAGATAGAATACTGTGATAAACTTTGCAGTGTTACGAGGAAGATGTAGAGCCTCAAACATGTGAACATGTCTCTAATATATCTTTCAATATTTATTATTGGTAAATCATTTCTCATTTACTGAGGGTGCATCAGGTACAAATAAACATTATATAGTTTATGTATTGACTGTATCATTGTTCCTGACATTGAGACATGAAAAAATTCTTTACAAAATAGAAAGTTTTCTCTTGAGAGGTACTTGTAGTATGAATCCAGTGCCATCATTTTAAAATGAAAGATCATCGTGTTGTGAAGTGTGTTAAATGGTTCACTTTCAGCATGCATATGTGATTTGTTTGCTGCTAAGAAATTTGTTTCAGAAACATATGTAATCAGACTAATGAGGTGCTTGACTGAATTATTGTTCTTGTTGAAAAAAAATTGGAAACAGTTCTATTATATGTCGAGAAGAGCCACTAAATTATCATTGTAGTGTGAACATCATTTGTTGTCCCACTTAGGTACTTAACTTATATAATCAATGTCTTATTAATGAGTCTCATACTGAGATAGTAATCCACATATAGAATGAGCTCAGTAGACATTTGTAAATTTTAGGGACTGAAGCTTAACAGACTTGCACAAAACCTAATCTCTTCATTGCCTTGAAGTTCTTTGATGTATTGCAGTACACAGTTTTTGTTATCTTCGAAGTCAAGCCTTTTTTGTAAGACACTGTGATACTGTAAGGCAAATAGTAAACTATATATTACTCCCAGAAGTAGTACAGTACGTGGATTAGGTACACAGAGAAGGTTTTGATTAGGTACGTAGAGGAGATTTTGCAGACATTACTCAGCATTTTCTTCTTGAAAGTTGCTGTAATGCACGAGAAGTAGAGTGAACAGGTGAAGACGACCCTAGCATGAACATAAGTGTCTGGAATAGCCTTGTTATTATTGACTTAACTGTTTATATCTCATTCCTTTTTCCTCTGAGAACTCCCTCAAAGGGTAGCCATGGCATAACTGGTGAACTCCTGTGCTGCTCATAAATATACCTTTAGTGCCTCACCCTGAACAGGCCACCACCAGCAGAAGGCAGCTCTAGCGCAGTGTTTGCAGAGGCTATTACCTAATGTTCCTACCAACTACTTTTACCTAATGTGTCTACCTAAAGTTCCTGCCTAATGTTCCAACCTACTACTTCTACCAGTTGGTAGTAGTTGGGAAGCAGCTAGCTAACGACCAAGGAGGTATATTACCAGTACTACCTGCCTGAGTGTCTGGAGGGTTAGTGACAGCCATGTAAGTGAGCCAGCACTTCAGTGGTTGTCATGTAGTCTTCTTCTGACCCAGATAGCTCTTTTCTTTCTACCTCGCCCACACATGGACTACTGGCACTCTGTCCACAAACATATAATCACTCTTTGTCATACAGATCACTTGACAACACTTAACTGACACAGCTCATTCTTCATAACTCTAGATTTTCCTGCGGTGAGCACTCCGTGCTTGCCGTGCCTTTTGGCAAAATGGTAAGAGCAGTAGATAGTAGAAGTAGGTAGGAACATTGAGGCAGGAGCATAATGTAGAAACATTTGGTAGGAACATTAGGAAGGAGTGTTAAGTAGTAGTAGTAGTAGTAGTCAGTAGGAACATTAGGTAGGAGCCCCTGCAAACACTGAATTAGAGTTGCCCTCTGCCAGAGGACTGTCAAGGGTGAGGCACTAAAGGCAAAGAATTGGCACAAGCTCGTTATGGAGACTCTACTGCTGTGGCCACTCCCTCAGGGAGTTCCAGTTGGGAACAGACATCAGAGATTCACACAGACAGACAGACAGATACTACTTCTATCTAATGCTCCCACCTAAGTTACTGCCAACTACTTGTACCTAATATTTCTACCTAATCTTATTGCCTATTACATCTAGCTATTGCTCCTCCCATTTTGCCAAAAGGCAGGACTAACACATAATGTTCACTGCAAGAAAATCTAGTTTTGAGGAATGAGCTGTGTAAGTTAAGTTTTGTCAAGTGCTATGTTTGACAAGGAGAGATTGTGTGTTTGTGGACAATGCCAGCAGTCCACGTTTAGTTTAGGCAAACAAACATTTTGTATTCTGGTTTATAATTTATTTTTAATTTTTTTGCCTTTCTGTTAGAGCTGCATGTGTATGCCATCCAAGTAAACCTACAGGAAACAAAGTCAGAGACATCAAGCGTTCATCTATTTCCCAAGACATCGTCAGGGCAATCAGGCAATCAGTTGCCCTGAAGATGTCTTCAGAAATAAATTAAAGTTTGGCATCTCTGTTTTTCTGTTTCTTGTGGATTTATTTGCATTTAATCTCCTCGGTACCATTGTGGTTATTATGTTTACCATGGTTTTGCCTTTTTGTGAAAATTGTCGTAAGCTACTCATTACACTGAAGCCTGAAGGAAAAAACTATGGTTATAATTTCACAAAGAATTAGAGTTAGTAGGTTAGAGGATCTTTTGTTCATTTAGATTTGTGGGATTCCATAAAAGTCATGATGCTTTTTGTTTTAAGGAAGTAGAATTAATGCTAAAATATGGGTTCACATGGATTGCTTTTTTTTTTGTGTGTGTGTATCATCATAGAATTTTGTTTTAATATAGTTCTCTGTTACAGGTATCCCTGCTTAATGGAATAAATGCATTCCTGAGAAGTTGACTGTTCAGTAAAATTCAGGTAAGTGAAACACGTTTTCCCTAAGACTTATCTTTACAGGAGGGCTTTGAGGTATGACACTTTGACATTTTGGACTTACAACATTTCAGAATTAGGGTACTCTACTTAATAGTGACTTAGGACAGTATGCTTTGACTTCCGACAGATTATGGAAAACATAAAATTTTATCCACATATATGTAAAGTCTAAAAGATTATCTTTCCAGTAGGATATTTCATTGTAATATAAGGTATTTGTGTACTTATCAGGCATATTTTGATTATTTACCCGCGGAATACTGTTCTGTTTGTACCCCAGCAATTGACAAAATATGTTCAGTTGTGTTCACTGCTACTGTATTTTTTACTGCATCCACACTAAGTGCAGGCATTTCAGTAAGTCTGGAATGTCCTGCAGTTGATACTGGTGTTGGAATAGATGATTCAGGGGATCTCAAGGACAAACCTGGCTTCTTTCCCTTTCCATCCCAGTGGCCCTCGTTCCACTTTATTACCATCACAAATTCTCATCAGCATATTATTTGGTAAGTCTCTTAGATATCACCTGCTTTACCTGCTATATCGTAACTTCTGTTGAATCAGATAATTCAGGGGGGATAATGCAAATAATCCTTGTACCCATCCCTTTCCCTCCTTGTAACCCTCACTCTACCCAATCCCACTCCAGCAGCACCTAAAGCCCTCATCACCATATTTCAGTAACATACCTTTTTATATGAGCTTTATTTAGATATCATCTAAATTACAGTGTCTGCAAAAGAAAACCTTGTCCGCCTCCCCATACATTTTCAGAGGCAGTGACACACGTACATTTTAATGCTTTGTTATCTCTTCTTTGGCCTTGATTACCATCTGCACACATCTAGGCATGGAATTGCCAGGGTTCCTGAGGTATTCTCTGTCTATGGTTTGGGTCCATAGGGTCATGATCTCCTGATTGAGGCTAGGTACTGAAGAGACGTTAATGGAAGCAACTGCCTGATTGTGTGTTCTGAGTGCTCAAATGTGTCTAAAAATCTGTGTAGCCACATTTTCTTGCTACCAGGCAAGAATTCGGGCTTTCTCCTCTTAAGAAAGGTAAGAGCCAACCATATTGATGCACAAGTAGGGGAAATACAGTGCCCAGAGGCAAAATTCCCAAAATGGAGTGGCAACCAGGAAGAGTATAGAAAGAACATCCTTCCCTCAAGATAGGCTGAGGCACTCTGAGGCAGGGTGCTGGTGCTCACACCATTAGAAACACTAATCTCAGTAACCAAATGTACAATGATTTCACCCTTAGGGCATCATATGCTTGTACCTATAATAAACTTTAACCATGTAATGCCTCTGAAAATAGATGGGGGCAGAGTGTTATTTGCAGACACTTTATGTCATGATAGTGTAGTAAGCTGTACTGATTATGGGCAGTAAGTAGTTTCAATTATGTTACAGTCTATCCATAAGGTTTAGATTGGGAAAATGTTTAGTCAGATGAAAAAATTAGTGTGGGTTTCAGTGGTTTGACTTATGATGGATTTGACTTGCAACAGATTGACTAGGAATGTATCTCCATTGTAAACTGAAGCCCTCCTTCATTTGATTGGACATATATTCCCCAAGAAAAAAAGACTTAGTTTAACTTTTCCTAAGTATCCTTGTCATATTTAACAATAAATTACAATGGCTGCTAAAAGAACACATTGTGAAACATCAACAAGTGATTCCTTTATTATGGTCTTTTAAGTATGTAGGTTGGAATGATTGCAATTAAATGAGTTCACATTTACACAGTTTGTATGCTTGTAATGGAATCTCTGAAGGCCAATGTATAGGTATACTTGAAACAAAACCTATGGTATATATATTGTTTCTCATTGTCAAAAAATACTAAGAAAAATACTGTTCTAGTTTTAGCTCTGCTTATTGCAGGCACATATTTCTCCCCTATTCAGCTTCATTTGAAAGGTGTTATATATAAAAGCTTTCCTTTTTGTCACTGATTTATAGGTCACCTTGTGTACCTTGTGGGTTTTTACAAGTTTTACTATGCCAAATTGACATATGCACGCCTTCTATGCCGTGGCCACCCCCTTGAGGGAGTTCCAGTTGAAACAGATATAGAAAGATAGATTGATTTATGAACAGTCATTACTAAGGTTAGTAAGGAGCACAGTATTTTTTCCAGCAATGGCAAAAGAATGCTAGTGACATCTGCAGATAGTTGGTGGAATCAGACATCAGCTGAGATTTCAAATGAAGGTGTGAACTCTTTGATCCTCTAACAAAGACCAGGGCAATCAGTCAAAGAAACCTCATATGAGGACTGAAGTGCAGTAAAGGTAAATCATTGTTAGAATTTATGTTTAGATGGTTGTGGGATACTTGATGGAATTTAATTGGGTTATTTACCACAAATACGGAGTTAGCTTGGAGTTAGATAATCAATAAGTAGTTTATTCTAATATTTTGTCTGAAATACTAAGGAAAAATGAAACAAGCCTCCCTTGATGTAACAGAACTATTTTTCATGAAGACAGTCCTGTCATATTTAAGAGGCAAGCATCATTAGTCTACATCAATGAGCATTTCATCATTACACATGAAGACAAATTGTATCTGTGAAGATTATGCAAGGATGGAGTGAAAAAGGTTTTGAGCAATCGGGGCCTGAACATGCAGGAGGGTGAAAAGCATGCATGGAATAGAGTGAATTGGAACAATGTTGTCTTCTGGGGTTGACATGCTGGCAGTGGACTGAACCTGGGCATGTGAAACATCTGGGGTAAACCATGGAAAGGTCTGTGGGGCCTGGATGTGGATAGGAATATTTGGTTTCAGTGCATTACACATGACAGCTTGAGACTGATTGTGAGCGAATGTGGCCTTTTTCGTCTGTTTCCTGGCTCTACCTCACTGACTCAGGGGGTGGCGATGCTATTTCCTGTGCGGCAGGGTGGCATCAGGAATGAATAGAAACACGCAAGTATGAATAGTTACATGTGTATATCTGTATGTGCATGTGTATGTATGTATATATTGGTATGTATATGTATGTATTGTACATATATGTGCATGTATGTGTATATGTGTATCTATGAGCGGATGTGTCTTCATCTGTGTCCTGGCACTACCTCGCTGACGGGGGAAACAGCGATCAAGTATAATAATAATATATATGTACACGTTAAATGCTGTAATATACATTTATGACGATTGGTAACAGCTTTAATTGGCAGGGAAACAGTGCGCAAAGCCAAGGATGGAAGGCACACGACACCCTCACCCAGCAGTACAGCCTATGTCACCGTGGCAGCAGCAACAGTACCAACAGTCAGGACAGCAGTTTCAGCAGCCGAGATCAGGACAGCAGTTCCAGCAACCAAGGTTAGGACAACAGTATCAGCAACCAAGATTTCAACCACAGTACCAGCAGTCAGAATTTAGACAGCAGCATCAGTCAGGATTAAGTCAACATTTTCAGCAGTCAGAATTAGTGCCGCTGCACCAAGAAATTAACTTGAGTCAGTTTCACCAGCTTACAGGATTTGGTCAGGAGCACCAACAGTCGAGGTTGCCACAGTCAAGATCAAGCGAACAGTTTCCTCATATATACCAGCAGTTACCAAAACAACAACAAAGCCAGCACAGTTACGATGACAAACAGCATGATTATCAGAGTCACCAGGCCAGTGTTTCAGGGCAACAACAGCCTCTTTCTCCCAGCCCCCAACAACAAAAAGATGCAGATATCATGTCCTTGTTGAAAGAGCTTAATAAAAACTCTCATATTCAAATTCATCCACTTGATATGCATCGAGATGAAGAAATAACACCCCAGGCCAGTCTGAGCACAGGAATGTCAGCGTTTTCTCCGAACAGCCGTAAAGAAACGGAATCGAACAAGGAACTGCAGTCTCAAGTAAGACAAACAGAAACAAATATGAATGTTCGTGTTGGTCTCCATTCCCCCCCTTCTGTTCACCAAGCTTCCATTGAGGGTGTAAATTCTAGAGATGATGGTAATATGGCTGCAGTTAAAGTCTCTATGGAGAAAAATATGATGCATCTTCCCCCATCTCCAAGTGACTCATCGAGTAAGCTATTATGTTCCAAGACATCTCATGCTCCGACTTCCCATGACCTCCCACGTTATGACTTTACAAACATTACAAGACCAAACAGAGCTATAGCTAATCCATCAGAAGTACAGCATGGAGCTACAGTGTCTAATGACTGTAGTCCATCAGTTGAAAGTACCTTAAAGAATTCTAACCCATCTGTTGATCATTTAGAAACTGCTTTCCACAGTAATGCGAGCCCATCAGATGAGAGATTAAACTCCGTCGTTCGTGATGGTTCCAATGCATGTGGTAATCACCTCAACCGTGTTGGTGATGATTCGAATTCATCAGATGGCCAACTCTCATGTGCTTTACGTGATGATTCTAACCCATTAGATGAGCAGTTAGACTCTGTTGTTCATGATGATTCCAACTTGTCTTTAAATCACCTTGAATCTGTTGACCACGATGACTGTAGTCCATCAGATGACCACATAGACACTGTTTTACGTGATGATTCAAATCCATCAGTTGATCAGTTAGAAAAAGCTTTACACGATGATTCCATCCCTTCAGTTGATCCACTCGACTCTACTGTTTGTGATGATTCCAATCCTTCTGTTGACCAGCTTGAATCTACGTTGTGTACTGATTCAAGTTATCCAGTTGGTCCATCAAAGGATCAGTCAGGTTCTGCCTTAGGTGACTTCAATCCATCTGATAGCCAAACAGGATCTGCATTATGTGATGATGCCAGTCCTTCAGATCATCAGCAAGTACCTGAATTGTGTGATTACTCCAACCAATCAAGTGATAAGCCAGAATCTTCAGTGCCTGAAAATCTAAGGTTTTCAATTAGCTCAACAAAAAATCAATCAGACAATGAATTTCGTGATTCCAACTCACCAGTCAATCATGTGAAAACTGGTGAAGAAAATGAATCATGCTTTGTAACAGGTCCATCTAAGGCTCAGGCAGGATCAGCCGTAAATGATGGTACTATACCTTCATGTCAGACAGAAGATGCAGCTAGGGTTAGTCTTAGCCCTTCAGTCAGTCAGCTGAGACGTACAGAACAGGATGATTCCCATCAGTCAAATAATAAACAAAGAACTGAATCAATGACAGATTCAAATTCTTTTGATACTCAACCAGAAACTACAGTACAGGATAATTTTAATGCATCAGGTGAATCCATTTCTAACTCATCGAACTTGCAACCAACTACTACATTACCAAATTATTCCACCCCATCAGGAGTTACATTATTGGATGATTCCAACTCTAGTGACAAGCCAGCAACAAGATCACAAGATGATTCTCGTCCCTCAAATGCGGCACCAGCAATTAAATTTCCAGATAACTCTAACCCATCTGATAGTTCATCAAAAACTCTATTACAGGCTGATTCCAAGTCATCAAATACTCAATCAAGAACTGCAATACAAAATGGTTCCACCCCATCAGATGATGAACCAAGAATTTCGTCACGAGATGATTCCAATCCTTCAGACAGTCCACCAATAACTGTGTTACAAGATTCCAACTCATCAGATACTCAGGCAGGAACTGCATTACAAAATAATTCCACCTCATCAAATGATCAACCTGGAACAGACTTTGATAAGCCTAAGCCACCAAGTTCTCAGACAGAAACTTCAGCACGTAATAATTCCAGTCAATCAGATAGTCAGCCAAAAACTGCACCTCATCATTTAGACCCATCAGGCTCTAAAACAGGTACTTCTGTCAGTGATTCACATCCATCAAATGGTAAATCAGAAACTGCATCACAAGGTAAGCCCATTTCACCAGATACCCCACGTATACCTTCATTACGTGAATCCAGATTGTCAGATTTTCGGTCTGCAGAGGCAGCATATAAGCATTCCAAGCCATCAGATAATCAGCCAGGAATTGTGTCTAAAGTTAATTCCAGCCTTTCGACTGAACCATCTAAAGACCAAGCAAAAAGTGCAGCAATTTCTGGTTCAAGCCATCCCAGAAGCCCAACAAACAGTGAATCAGCCCCTGTATTGCCTGTCACTTCAAGTTCAGGATGTGATTCGAGAGATGGTCAACCAGAATCTGTTGTAGAGAAAGATAGTGGTATTCAAGTACTTGATAAAAATTCTGAGCCAGGCTCAGCTGCAAGAGTAGGAGATGCTAATCCAGTACCTGTCTCAGTTGCTGAAAATAGAAATAACTCGGATGTTATTTGCTCAGGTGCATCACCTGCAAAAGATGACTGTTTTCATTTTGTAGAGATCAAAGGTACCCCAGTTAGTGTTCCTGCAAAAGTATTTGCTGATCCCTTGCCTGCTGACCCATTTGAAAGCCAGGATATCAAACCTTCACGATCGGAATTACTTTCTGAGGCTCTTCGGCATAGAGAGAGTAATATCCATACCAGTAACAGTGATGATGTCCAAGAAATCCATAGTAATCTTCGTAATATTCACGGTATTCATACCAGTAACAATGCTGATATTGAGAAGATGCCTGCCGGTAGTGATGTTCAAGAGATCCCTACTGATCAGGAAAGAGATGTACAAGTAGAAAGTAATGAGGACCACCTTTCAAATGACAGTGAACCTACACGCTTTTTTGAGGAAAATGCTGTATTTGTCTGTGAAGAACCTGTGTCTGCAGTATGTCATGTCTGTGAAACTAGTGTTGATAGTTCACGATATAAATTTCACCTCTTCTTTGGCCATCTTCAGTGTGGACATTGTAACAGACGGTTAGTGGGATGTGATATGCTACAAGAGATGATGGATTCCAAAAAATCTGTGTGCAAGAAAAGCGAGTCACAAGAACATAGTTTTAAAGATTGGACCCTTGATCCCATTGAATTTTTGTCGTATTATATACGTAAGGAACTGGTGATAAAAAGATTTTGTGCAAGCTTAAGTGGTCCGCCAACAGTATCAGAGATTGTTGATGAAATTGATAGTTATGTGACTAAGCTGTCCTCACTAGCAACCTGTTCTCCTTGGAAGACGGCTATTGCTAAATGTCACAAGTACGTTACAGAAAGAAAAGCGGGTGCAAAAGGAAAGGATGCTGGCACTAAGAAAACAATTGTTTCAGTTGGATATCCTAGTACAAAAGGAAAGTTTACCATCAAACCATTTTTTATGACAGGTGGGCATACCAGTGCAAAAGAAAATTCTCTCATCAAACCAGTTACTCCACCTATACAGTCTGGTGCAGCTCTTAATACCCAGAAAATTATTGAACCTTTAGGGCGCCCTAGTTCTCAGTGTCAGTCAGCAGTAGCTCCAGCAGGACAAGTTAAGGTAACTGGTTTGGAGAAAGTGAGACAGCCTACCGAAGCACTTGTACTAGATGAACCTGGTCTAGCCGTAGCATCAACATCAAAGTGCAGCAGTATCCCAGGAGAAACATCTGGAAGAAATTTTTCAGCCAAAGAAACATCCCAAAGTGGGAATAAATCAAGGCAGAGTGGAGCTCTCCTATTAAAGTACCTTAGTGCAGGTTTAAATAAGAAAGGAAAGTATAGTAAAGCTTCACCAAAGACTGTTGACGATGGTAAGAAACAGTCAAACCTAATAAAGGTACCACATTTGAAAAATACCTTTGTAAAAGCACCTGCTGATGGCAACTACCTGGTTGTGTATTATCCCAGCCAGCCATGTCCAGAGAATTGTCCAAATTGTTACTGTCGATTTGATGCATCCAAGGTAACAGTGAACTGCATTACCTCTGTCATAACCAACAAATGTGTGGAATGTGCCCTAACAATATATATTTTACAAGATCCACCAATGGATTCAACACATATTGTCAGATTCCCAAACAAAAGGAAAGGAACACCCTACAAATTTACAGGCCCAGAATCAAAGAAGAGCCGGAGGAAGTAGGCTTGCCATTTGTGGTATTGAATATTTTTTTCTAGTTTAATATTCAGATGATTTTTAGTTGTCTACATTCTTGCCTTCTTTTTCCTCATCTTAATGAGGTACAAGAATGCCTTCACAAATACGCATTAATTCTGTTAATTGTAGGTGAATTATCTTTCCTCAGTTTTTAAGTAAAACTATACTTGATCACAGCATATATATATATATATATATATATATATATATATATATATATATATATATATATAGTGCATATGAACATGCACTTTTGTAGAACATATAATGCCCTCCAACAGCAAGGATTCTAACCTCGTACCCAGCTACCGTGCAAATGGTACGAGGTTCAAATCCTTGCTGTTGGAGGGCATTGTGTGATATATAAATTATAAGACAGTTAAGCATCCATTGGAGTTGAGTGTGTTCACAGTTTCCTGCATAGGATGCCATTCAAGACCAGAACTGCTGAAAAAAATGTTTCTATCATTGTGGGATTTATATTTAAAGCTTTGGTATCCTTTCTATGGGGAGAGTCCATTTAGTCCTCACTTGTCAGTTTTTTGCATTGTAAGTGTAAATAATAGAGTATACATAAGCCATCAGACTGAGAATGTAGGAAAGGGCTTAGTTGGTATATATAGACAATTTTGGAGATAGAATTTTATTAACTTGTGGAATTGATTTTAGAATTGTACAGATGGAGAGATAGAATTTTATTGATTTGTGGAATTAATTGATTTTAGAATTGTACAGATGGAGATCATAAATTGTGTATGTCTCCCCTCCGGTGTCCTCTTACTTTTGTGTAACCAGCTCACATATGAAGAATGGATTTAGGACAGGCACTTAGTTCTCCATGCATCCATAAATCATAAAAATTAGACAGAATTTAGAAATTACAGTGTATGTACAATATGACAATATGCTTGTTGATGGCCTTTCAAAGTTAGATTAATTTATATGTACAGTACATAGTTTTTATAATGCAATATTTTTACAATTTCTTCATTTTGTTTTCATTTTACAAATTATGGGTGGCATAATGTTCAATAGTCCAAAGCCTATTGCTAAGCTTGTGCAAAACTGTTTGCACAGTACTCCAAAGAATGTTCTACTTAAGTTAAATCTGCTCTTATATGAGGAAACATTTGCTTTTCTCATTTAAGTTACGGTAATGGACAAGTATGACAAAAACAGAGTCCAGGTGGGGGAGCAAAAACAAGTAAAACTAACTATGCACATGCTGTTACCATTGAGGGAGTAACAGTCTTCGTGGCAAAATGAGCCATTTCTAGGTGTTGTTACTCCTTAGCCAATCACCCAGAACAGTTGTACTTAGCTTGAACAAGGGCTTTTGGAAGATGAACATTGCTTTCAACAAAATCCATTTTATACAGCACAGTATTACATTGTAAATATAAGAATAGGGTCAGCCTACCACCTAGTGAAGAAATCAGATGCAAGAACTGTAACCTGTCTTCATATGTACTTATGGGCTTGTTGGAGGGCTTGGTAGTGGTTCCAGATTTATAATAAGGATTTCTATGTACAAAGCAGTAAATTTAGATAACACCCTACGTAGACAAAATTGTAAATCTTATTTATCCTCATTGAAATAAAAAAACGTTCAGAAAAAGGGATTTTCTCATCTCCCTTTAAGTATAGTAAACCCCACTATAACATAGCTAATTGTCTTTAAAAAATACCTGCTGAAAAAAGGAGAGTTACATCCAATGAAGAGAAAAATGGACAAAAGGAAAAAATATTAAGAATACCTGATAGCAATTTTTCAAAAAGGGCTCTTTCTTAAAATGTTCATTACCTGTAAATGAATATATTTATATATAAATAGTTTAACCTATTATTTTTTGTAATTTAAGCCTACAAATATAAAAAGCTGATACACTGTACAAAGTAAGGTTTAAGTGATATGGATGCAAATTAACCAAGGCTACCATAAAGTTACATGGCACAGTTAGATATTTTCATGCATGTTCATGATTTCCCACTTCAGCAAATTAGCATGTGTCACATAAAGATAGGAACTTGCTAGTTAAAATTCAAGACAAATGGTTGCTAAGAAAAAGTACATTTAAGAAGCAGAAGCTGAGTAATCAAAAAAAGAAAAAAAAATGGTTAGCGCAATAAGTACGTGTAGTAAGTAAGATCTTCATACAAGCTGGAGTGTAAATGAAGAGCAAATTATTTCAAAAAAAGGACAAATAAAATTCTAAATGAAAATAATGCAGATCTGGAAGGAGGTGACACAGACTGGAACAAGGTAACATAGATGTGGAAAGGAGGTGCATGTGAACAATTATGGTATACCAAGTAAGTCTTGGAGATCACTTGTAATAGGACGAAGTTTTTAAAGAGGTGAAAAGAATATCAGAGAGAACTGGTTGAGAATGTTAGTGTAAAAGATTCATGTATTAATACAGTAATATTTGAGGTCAGAAGATTGAGATATTGTTATGAAGGAAATGGATGACAAGTGCAAAGATGTGTTTAAAAAATGAGAGAAAAGTTGTGGGTGCATATGATGTGGAGAATGAGAGTATTTATAATGTACCAAATAACAGACAAGAAGCATGTGATCAAATTTGCTACTGCTTTCTCAAATTATCATTTTATTTGATGACATACCTCGAGTAAAGCATTTTCTTACAGCAACTTGCTTTCACCACTTCAGCAGGAAAAATGGATTTACAGCTTCTGTTGTCGTCAGCTAGTGTCATAAGTGCACTTTTCAAGAGCAGGCTGGCACGCTTAGTTTTACCAGACATTCTGCATACTGTTTCAAGTGTTCAAGTGTTACAATCTACCTAAAATGCTTGATGCACTTTTGTTGTTCTGCACATCATCAGTACTGCTAGACAGGCAAAATATTTGCTGGCAATTGCACTAGGAAACTAAGTATGAAAAATAAGAAATGCCTCATTCTGTACATAAGTATAACCAACCAGTAATAGGGAAGCAAGAATAAAAAGAAGTGTAAATATCTTGAGAACATCGTGGGATTTATGTCTGTTAGGCAAAACGTCACAAAGTCTACAAAATGAAGTTGTCAACAATTTGTCAAATATGATTTTTTCTTAAAGACTTTATTTTGTATGGCAAATAAACATCCAAACTTAAAAGAATGAAACCCAGTTCTGATTAAGCAAGGTCATCCAGAAACTTTCCTTGAACAGTTTGCATTGTGTCTTCCTTGAATTTTGTCTCAAATCATCCTCCAGTTTTATCTTGGCACTCAAATTTTTCTTTTTTTCCCTCATTAGCCAATGACCCTGTACAAATCTGATTCTGTTACCTATACATAAGCTTCTAAAAGATTCATTAAAGACCTTGACACTCCATACTTAGGCATCTGTCTGCCTCCCGTACCATGTGCTATATTCTTCTATTTGTGGACTTCCTCACATAAAAGTCATTAACGTTATCTCATTTTTCAACACAGAATTTTTATCCTACATCTCACATTTAAGAAGAATTTTTATCCTACATCTCGCATTTAAGAGGGCACAAGTAATACAGGTAGGTCATCTCCAGTTCAAATTCCGTGGGACCGAGAATTCCTCAAATCATGGATTTTTCCCGATAACAGATACCTATCTTTTTGGTGGGCTCAGACTGAGGTTCGAATATTTTGTAACTCTAACTGTGATGTGTTTGTATACCTAATATAGTTTTTAAATGTTATTTGTATGAAATATATGTAAATATATACTATATAAAAGATTTGAAAAGCATTTATTTATTGTACTTATCCAAAATTCTTCCATGTCTCTGTCCGACCCTCTGCTTCTAAAAAGTGTGCTGTAATGTAAACTAAGGTAGTTAGACATTTACAAAGAAGATAAAGTGCTAGGGGATGACATCAGACACAGCCGAGGTTGAGGTAATGGTAATGGTTGAAGGCTGAACTTGGATATCATTTTTCAGAGCAGCAGCAGTAGTATGTAATGATAAGATTTTTTTTTTAGGCTCCAGTCACGGACAAAAGTTCACATCAAGGCCGAGCCCTAATGGAAAAATAGAGAGAATTAAGAAACGGGGGGGGTATTTACATATTTTTGAGAAAGTAAAAAGACCTGTCTTATGAAATGAGCCAGGTCATAGTTATTGGGAAAGACATGAGAAGGTAGAGTTCCAAAGCTTCGACATATAGGGAAAGAAGCAGTTATCAAAATGGCACACCACTGAGTGCTTACTCTATGCACTAGTATTGCTTGAATGCTTGTTGGATACCATTATAAGGGCAGAATGAGAGCAAAGTCACAGGAATAATTAAAAAAAGGTATAAGGCACTACTGCCTTGAATTCAAATTGAAAGAAAATTATGAAACTCATGCTCTATTTCTGTGTTAAAATTTGAATTCTTGGGCATTCAAAATTTGGGTGATCTTTGAGAATGGGGATTTGGACTGGAGATCTACCTGCATTTTGCTTCAACCCTTTGGTCTGGTTACCCATTTCAAAATATTTTGCAAGTTACTTAAAACATCCCACACCTCTCACACAAACATGTTCTCGATTCATCCAGTCATAATTTCCAAGATTACATTAATATCTCCTTGTTCACTGCAGTGCGGTAAATGATGCCTTCCTTCCAAAAATACTTGCATTAAATCCTGAATGCAAATGCTGAAGACCCAACAGTAACATTAATACATGTATTTTTCAAAGACTTCTCTGCAATTTAGACATTTATTACATTGTGCAATTGTCGGATGCTGTCACAGTGCACAAGAGTTAAAATATAAAGCAAGCACTTTAAAGATAAATAGTCGGGTACATGTAAAAAATGTCATAAGAACAGTGTGAAGGTTGAGACTGTGTGGTTGACCACTATGAAGGACTCCACTCTGATTGTGGCCAAAGAAAGAGAACCATTAATGGGGAAACAAAAGGGCCATGAGGCATTTTTCTTCTGATAGTGCTAATACCTGGAGTAAGCAAGATTAATCTTTCTACGGTTTATTCTTCATAACAGGCCCAACAGCAATATTAATTACACCTACCAAAGAATTCCTCATATTAATCTGGCTATCAGTAACATAAAACATACACCATAAGCATGCATTATACATGAGAATATGTACTATGTAAACATGTAGTTAAAAGGGGATAAGTAGGAGTTAAGCAAGAAAAATGGGATACATGAGTCTGTCAGACACTGACAGCGAAGTTCTTGGGCAGACAGTAATGTGGGACTGTCACCTGACTGTGCCAAATTAAGGTTAAATCAAGTTCATAAAAAGGCAAGCATTACTAAATTAACAATCTATAATTCCCTATAGTCATGCTTACCAGCATTACGAAGGTTAGCCTTTCTAATCTTTGCTTTTCAAGTTTTAAGCAATAAGAGTTAAGAAGAATAAAACAACTGGTCACATAAGAGTGTATTTAATAAGAAGCTTCACACTGTATTGTGCAAATGAAGATACTCTTTTCAAATCAGCGCTTATGTTCACCTCCATCCTCTATGCTGTCTTCATCAATCTGTTGAGAAAAACGAGAATTTAACAAAATATGGAATAAAGTATTCAGTGTGCACAGTTAACTCTTCTGTATATGAGAAAAGGTTACATTTAAATTCTTAACAGGGTACTTTCTTTTCTTTCTTTCTTAACTGTACGCCAATTCCTACATTAGCAAGGTAGCACCACAAACAAAGGCCTCAATTACTCACATGCACTCTCTTGCCATCATATATAATGCATAATGAACAGAAACAGAATACCACGTTGCCATCCCTACATCATACAGTACAAGATCATTACTGAATGATCATTTCAATGGTTTCTACTGCAGAGGATGATGACAGTTTTAAAATACAGGGGGTCCCCACTTACAAACATCTGACCTATGAACACTCATAAACGAGCTCCATGAAACAATATTTAATACCTAGCTCAACATACAATCAATTACTCATATTTGTGAATTGTGGAACTACTTAAGTGTCCATCTTTTTCTTTAAGTGTTGCTTAATATGATGTTCTATTAACTATATTTACTTTGGAATACAATATCTAATATATTTCTTTGGTCAGATACAGGTATTTACTCTAATTTTTCGCATTTCTTGATATTTTCTGATTTATGAACACTTCAGCCAACGAATAGGGCCAGGAATGCAGGGACCCCCTGCATTGTAAAACATAAGGTCTGTTTTCAAAGCTTTTTTTTTTTTTTTTTTTTTTTTTTTTTTTTTTTTTTTTTCTATT
>JAYMFT010416042.1:0-52076 GCA_038088735.1 Panulirus argus | reverse complement strand
AACCATTCTTCCCCTTTTCCCTTGAGCTTCGTTTCACTCAGAGCCAGAACATCCAAGTTTCTTTCCTCAAACATACTTCCTATCTCTCCTTCTTCTCATCTTGGTTACATCCACACACATTCAGACAGGAGGGTGAAAGGCATGCACAGAATAGAGTGAAATGGAACGATGTGGTATACTAGGGTCGCCGTGCTGTCAATGGACTGAACCAGGGCATGTGAAGCGTCTGGGGTAAACCACGAAGAGGTCTGTGGTGCCTGGATGTGAAAAGGGAGATGGGTTTCAGTGCATTACACATGACAGCTAGAGATTGAGTGTGAGTGAATGTGGCTGTTTCGTCTGTCTCCTGGCGCTACCTCGCTGGCGTGGGGGTTGGCGATGCTATTTTTTTTCTTTTTTGAGAAATTCATAACAGCAGGATGGAGCCTAAATTCAGTACCACACAGTCGTAGGGTTCAAGAATCCATGGGTGTAATCTGCTGCTGGTATAGGTCAATGCTTGCTAGTTCCAAACAAACTGAGATGGCTTAATTGCTAGCTGCCTGAGTAAAGAGATCCATAACCAAATAGAAGTACTTCATTTGATTGTCAGCAGACTGGTATTTCAGATGGTGCTGCTCATACTTTATTGTAAATTGTAGTCTTCTGGTCACAGAACTGTTTCATGATGAATCTGAGATTAGACCCATCAAAATGGGGAAAGTTAAGACTATTGTACTTTTTTATACACCCAGATGCTTTTTCTGTCTTAGTAAGATAGCACCTGGAACAATCCACTCCCTAGTTGTCATGTATAAATGTACTTTTTTCTTAAATATAATGATTTTGAAACTTACAAATAATGTTTGTGGAATTTAGACTATGGCTAACCCTTGAAATTAATTTAAACATAAAAATTAGCTTGTAAGTGCAACTGTAGAGATGATGATTTCAAGATTGGCTCATTTCATCACCTCAACTAATGAATTGTTTAGAAGAGCTTGGAAAGGGTATGATTTTGAGCTAGACTTAACCAAATATCCCTTTAAGAGGTTGCTAACAATATGCCAACCTTTTAGAGTTCAAGACTGATGGCTTGTTTATCTTAGGTGGAGAAATGTGACAGCATGACATTGTGGATACAGCTTTACCAGACAGTTACAACAGTGTTTTTGATCAAAAGATTTTGCCACATGTGATATTATTGTAAATGAATGTGAAGAGATGTGGTGTTTGGAAGAGACTATGTGTGAACCACCATTCTCTGTAGCAAGAAAATGCACACCAGTTATGAATAGACAAATTATATTGATTTCATCAAATGATACTGATTTCATTCCAGGTTGAACACAGTTATGTCTTGCACACGGATATTGGTGCTGGATGATGGGAAAGTAGCAGAGTTTGACACACCAAGAGCTCTCCTTGCCAACCCTTCTTCACTTTTTGCTAAGATGGTTGCCAAAGCTGAGGTCTCCTTTACTGAGTAAAAACAAGTGCCTGCTGAGCATTTTGGGCAGCTAACTAGTTTAGAGGTGTCAGTTATAGTAAATTTTCACTTTATTTTTGTAGTCACTCCACAGATTACCAGCTTAGGCTGTAATATTTTTACAACAGGTCATTTTATTTTGTTTTTAAAAAAGTAAATTATTGAAATTGTTGATTATTTGTTTGTGTAATGAATTGTATAATATTTTTCTTTTGTGGCATTATATAATTTCCTGTCCAGTTGAGCAGGAAATAATACATTTTATCTCTTATCAGAAGATAGTTCTTTTTGATATCCCTGTTTAAGGAAGTTTTCACCAAAAGATGAAGAATCTTAATAGTAGGTTGGTTGGCCCCAGTTGTTTATAGAGAATTATCATGGAAGTGTCAGGAGCTTAATATCTCTTTCATTAATTTTTTCTTTTTTTCTACAGCACTACCACATATTGTTTGTGCATGTTCTCATACTCCACACAGGCTTTCAGACATGGCAATATTTTCTCAGTTTTAACCAAGTCCTTTTATGCCTCCTTCTAACCATTTCGCATGTGTATATTTTCCTAACAGCTACAATCTCTCCAATTTTAATCCTCAAACAGCAGCCATCATCATGTGATGACTTAATTTTTCTCACCTATGTTTAATTATCCAGCATTTAATTATCATAGCATTAACAGCATACAGAGGTCCAATCTGTTGTCGGGCAAGTGAAGAAAAACTTCAGATCTCATCAGTACTGTACAAACATGATTGTAAGGGCCCATCTGTTGACCTCTCAGATCATGCTTACACTAATCTCTTAGAACATATGTAATTGTTGGATGACCTAAGTGATGGGAAGGAATGCATGTGGTATTTATCAGTTGGTGAGGAAAACAGAGAAGAATAAGGGAATTGTAAAGAAGTGACTGAGAGAGTGATTTTCATGGGGGTAAGAGGTAGGAATGTCAATGCAGGATCCCTCCATCACCATCATATGCTTGGAGATCATGTTACAACTGCACTTACTTTTCTGTATATGTAACTTTGGGGAGCTGGAGGACTAAAGTAACAGATGGTAGTAAAGAGTTAGAATATTTCTACGCACATTTTGATTGTCAAGTATCGTTTATTTAGTGGGAGAAAGAAATTAGTGAGAGTAATTAAAATGCTCAAAAAAATAGATGGAAGTATGAGATTGAAGGATAGAATGATGAATTTAGTAATGATAATGGTTGAATATAAATGTGTGCAATAATGAGCTGCAACTAGGACTGTCCAAAGGCTTTAAGAAAGATCTCCTCTGTATTCATGACAAGATGGTATGTAGAGGAGTGTAAATGAACTTGGCAACAGTAACATATGCATTACAAAATTATTCATCTGACTCTACTCTCTGCTACTTTCTCCTAGAGGTTTCAGCCTCCCCCTTAGACATCTTGTTATGGGTTAATTTATCTATGAACTTTAATCAAATGATAGCCAGCCATACAGCCTACTAGGACTATGGATAAAGCATGTAAAGTGTTTACTGTTGCCTTTTTCTAAGTGTTTATCCCACGTAGATCCATTGATATTTGTCAACAAAAAATGTGAAACATCTTTATATAATAATATATTATATGGTAATTGCACAATACCATTTTTTATATAGTATTCCAGAAATTTAGTTGAGTACAAGGGAATTTGACAGTTTAGATAGAGAATTCTGTGTCGTTTGTCAAATATGTGAGATCAGCATCATAACTCTCTTGAATTTTAGAGAATCAAAAACTAAATGTTGTTTTGTTAATGCAAACTATTTTTATAACTTTTTGTAGCATAGTATCTGTTTTTAGCTTTATGATGTTAAGGAAATGTCCCTGTTTTCTTGATCAGTAGATATCATTGAAATAATACAGAGGTGAGGGTTGATAATGACTCATGTTTATCTATCTATCTATCTATCTATATCTCTGATGCTCGTTCCAGTTGGAACTTCCTCAAAGGGGTGGCCACGGCAATAGTCTCCATTTATGATTAGTGAACTCCAGTGCCACTTCTTAGCCTTTAGTGTGTTACCCTTAACAGGCCACTGGCCAAGGGCAACTCTAGCGCAGTGTTTGCTGAGGCTTCTACCTAATCTTCCTACTGACTACTTCTTTCTAATGCTCTTTCCAACTACTTCTACTTAAAATTTCCACCTAATGCTCTTGCCTAAATGTTCCTACCTACTACTTCTATCTACTGCTCCTACCATTTTGCCAAAAGGCAGGGCTAGCACATAACGATAATTTTCCATATTGAATCATATATTAAACAAAATGTGATGTGAAAAGAAAACAAAAATTCATGAAACTTATGTTTTCACAGTACTTTTTATGAAGATTTTTTCTTTTGATTTAAATGTACTTAAAACTGTATCTTAACTGTTAGTGTTATAGGTTGTAAAAATGATTTTAATCCAATAAATCCTTATTACGACAAATTTTGTTGACTTTAAGGTTGACATGATTGGAAGTGAAGCTATGATGATATAGTTAAAATACTTATTCTACTTTTCATTGAATTTTACTTCCTAAATTTTACATTTGTTATAGTTAACATAACTGTTGATTAACATTAAAATATTATGTGTTTTATATGTTTCCTATGCACTATTTTCCTTCTCATTTGTTGGTATCTTTTTCATGGATGAGGTTGATCTTGAGAACACAGTGAGAAAGTTGTGCAGAGCAGCTGAAGTACAGTAAAGTGAAATTTTACTTCTTGAAAAGAATTGGAGGAATAGAACATGTGGAACTTGAAATAAAAAGACAAAGATTGAAAGGCTAAATGGAGTTAGTATAGGTGACCAGTAATTAGTCAAAGCTGAAGTTAACCCTTTGAGTGCAATGGTCCAAATCTGTTTAATTCAATTCAGTTCAGTCCAATTCTTTTATTGACACAGGCTTACAGGAAGAAAAAGTTTGATGCCCACGACAAAAGGTCTGTACTGAAGAGACGATCAATATGTCCCCCAGGCCTTGCATCTATCGTACAGGAAAACTGTACACTGATATGCTACACATGATGATATGACTAGGGTTTAGATGAAGATTTAAGAAATATTCTGATTACAACATATCTGAGAGGAAGAACAGAAATAACTAATCCTACCTATCAGTGACCCTCTAAAATCCTACCTAACTAGTAACATGTGCAATTGACAACACTGGGCAAGGAAACATCCTCTAACTGGGAAGCTGCAAAGTACAAGTATGGATAACATTGGGTGAGGAAACATCCTCTAGCTGGGAAACACTGGTGTGCAACTAATACAGTTGGGTGAGGAGACATCATAAGTTTACATGAGCTTACAGGAGAAAGACCAAATCTGTTCTGAGCATCGTTCATCTTGAGTGCAACTGTTAAAAACTTTCCATTCCTGTTTCAGGCATAGGGAGAGGAAACAGAAACAGACAGGCACATGAAAAAGTTGCATAGTGAGGGGAAAAATGCCTTTATGGAAAGACTCAAGGAAGAGGTTAATAGGGTGTTAAGTGCAAAAGCTTGTTCCAATATCCACCCCACAATGAATTCGGAATTAATGGACAGATAGTGCGCCTTACTATTGCAAAAGCTAAGTGAAAGCAACAAATTCAGCTTTCTTATAGACTTAAGATAATAACTGAAGTTACTTCCCAGTTAGGAAAATTACAACTTGACTGGTGTCAATTGACCTTATAGGTAAGGTGTACTTTAATAAGAGAAACAAGGAATTTCAAAAGTTAATTAAATATATAAAAGATTTCTCCATTAGATGAGTACAAAACTCCGTGATGTATTGGTAAGAAGTAGATCAACTTTTTAAAATTTTTCCAGGTCTGTGATATAGGATTTTCCTGGTAATGCCATGGTTGAGCTAAAGCAGTCAAAATGTTTTCGCATATAAAAATCTAGTAGGGATCATAACAGCAAGAGTTCAGCTGTAGAGGACTAAGTGAACTGTAGAGGACTGATTTCTTTTTGTGATTTGTACCATGAATAACTGATCACTTAGTGTAGAGGGGCATTTCCATATTGGTAGATCTATCCTTTTATGAGTTTCTTTCATTTCCCATTTTTTTATAATCCCACACCATGATGAACATTCCCTCAAGTTACCCATACCAACTTGTTGTGTGGTAAGCCATCATCCTTAGCACATTAGATCTTGCTTCGTATGCACATAAAATTGGACGCATATAGGGTTAATTCTGTCTGACATAATTACATTGGTTGCTCCTTCATTGAAAATATGGTTAGATATACTTAAATTCTCTTGTATGCAGTAATAAAAAGCCTTCTGACCCTCTTTTGCTGGTCCATTTTTAACCAAGCAAACATTATAAGGTTCTGATGTTTTAAAAACAAAAGATCAATTTATGTATGTTTAAATATGATTTTTACATTGATTTGTGTGAAAATGGGACTAGGGTTTGCTTTAAGAAAGACAGTGGTATAAAGGTACTAGGAATGTGTGAAACATGGTATAATTACAGGGAAGACAGGGCAAATGAGTGAACAAGAGTATGACTATGTTTCTTGTTTATGAAAGAATATGAAATAGAGGATTAGGTAGGGCACTATCAAAAGATATGGTTCCAGCATTTAGGTTGGACTCTTATTTTACAAGGACGAGTTCTAGAAGTGTTAATGAAAAAGTAAGGATAAAAGTAGAGAAGTCAATGAATGAAAGTGTAAAACTTAACTGCCATGGAGACATGATGTGTGGAGGCACATGATGAGTGCATTAAGAGTGCCTGTAGCACAGGTTTGTGGTGTAGTAAGAATAAGTTGTGCAAAGAGGAACACCTTGTTCTAATGATGATCAAGGAAATTAGATGATAAACAACAGTGTTTGGAAGATAACAAACAGATTTTCTGAGAATTTATAAAAGTAGGACAGTTTTAGAATGTATAATTCTACTTAAATGTAAATGATGTGAACGAGTGAAAAGAAAGCAAGTTAGAGTCTCAAGTGGAGAAGAGAATATTTAAACAGGCTAATTGGAGATGATAATTCTTGTACAAGAAATTTTGGTACAGGTGTTGTAGAATTAGAGGTCAAAAGAGTGCATGGTAGGTTTATGGGAGACAAAAACATTACAAAGAGGTGAGAAGAGCATTGATGTACATGAAAAATGGAAATGCTGTAGGTGTTGATGAAGTGATGAGTGAGATGCAGAAGTGAAGCTGGTGCTGAATGAATTTGCACATAGCAGCTTGAGAAAGTGGTCTTGTGCCTGATGATTAGATGAAGGCAATGATTTTTCCATTATGATGGTAAAAAGAGTTGAATATGATGGTTACTATCGTGGGGAAATAATTCATTATACTTGGCAAGGTGTATGACAGAATCATGATATAAGGATTGGTAAACCCAAGTTGGTGAAGAGTAAGAGGAAGAGGGTGAGTTGATCAGATTTCGTATTTATTAAGTAGTGGAGAAAGCTTGTGAGGAAAAGAAGAGAGCATATGCATAATCTATAGATTTAGAAAAGGAGTAAAGTATTTTGAGAAGTTCTGTGACACTTGTGCATGTAATGCTTCTGAATGGTGTTAATAGCTTTTATAAAGGAAGTAGTGTTTCTGTGTGTGATTTAAGATAAATGTGGGAGTACATCAGGACTGTATTGTCTTCTTGGTGGTTTGACATATTTATGGATGTATCTTTATATAAAATGAGATTAGATAGGGTCCTTGTGGTGAACTGCTGAACCATGGTAAATGTAAGAGCAACTCTTGTATTTATGAATAAGACGGGCAACAACATTGCAATACCATATTGGTAAAGTCTTCACTTTTTCATCTTTTGATGTCTTCATCTGAGGTGATAGCAATACATAGAGTACAATTTCCCTTCAGAAGGTGCAGATGACACAAAGAAAAAAAAATGATTTCCTTCAAAAAGTACATGCTTAAAGTCATATCCATATCCAGGACTTCCCTTAATGATGGTCTTGATTATGGTGGACTTTTCTTTTGTGTGCTACAACCCAGTTACATCCCAAGAGGGTGACAGTGGTTTAACTCTACTTCAGATGGGTTTTTAAACTGAAACGCTATATATATATATATATATATATATATATATATATATATGAATTTATGATTTCCCAGGTTAGAGAAACAAACCTTTAAAAGACAGTTCTTCCATTTCCCCATGGCCTTCTCTTTTCCCGCCACACAATTTTCTAGGGGAATTTTCCCTTCGGTTTTCAACCAATTGAGGCCACTGTCGGCCATTAGTGAAATCGACGTAAGGCCACTTGACTATGGCAGTCAGCTGAGCAAGGATCAACCATGGAGGCAAGGTGCATGGTTAATGAGTTTGGTTCATTAGGAATCTCTGTTTTTGACAGAGTTCAAAGACATGAGTGTGTATTTGTAAAATTATATGAGGTTGTTTGGGCTTTGACACTTTCAACTGCCGGGGTTATTAAGGCCATAAACGCCAGGTTATAGCAAGAATCCGGAAAGTCATTAACACCTTTAGGTGTTAAAGATGATTAAAAGGAAATGCTCTTTATATATTACCCATGTGACTACGGTCTTGACAGGAAACAAAGACATTGTCAATCATCATTAGAAAAGCGAGTCAATGACTCTTTGGGCGTGACCTTGTCAATTTTTTTGTAGACATTTACTTAAGGAAAGCTCAATTATGTTATGGATATTCATACAGTTATAAAAATACGAAAAAAATAACGCCTAAAATGTTAATCATAAAGAAAACGTAAAGTAAGGTGAGATAAACTATAAATCAGTCAGTTATCGCCTCTGCTATCTTAACTCAGGGTTTGTGCCATAGACATAACTAATTAGCATTACAGTATTTTGTCCCTACTTTTTTCACACATAATTTATCATCCTTTTTATGGAAATTTACGTACTTGCGGCAATTTCAAAGTCTGAAGCCAAAATTTATGTCAATGAAAAGAAAGTAGCAAGCATAAGCGTTAAGTCTCATCCAGTGTCTTCCACCCCCCACGAGTTCCGGCACACAAGAAGGTGGTGAGGGCCTTTATATGTTATGTCTTGAGATAAGAGATAAGGAATTGGTTTTTCCCGAGGAGAAACCATTCATATGAAGTACAAGACTTTTTATTAATATAATAAGATGATAAGCGTTCATTAGTGAAGCGCTCTGTGGTTATATACAGCACTTAAACCTGCGGCGCTTATTTCTATTATTTATCGTTTTGGTTAATTTTAAAATGTTAGTTCACATTACTGACATATATAGATATGTATATAATATGAATAAGAAAACTTAGGAATGACTTTAAAAGTTATGACCTGTTTTCATTGTGGCGTTGTAAAAACTAATATTTTTTTTAATGCTCCCGATTCCCGTAACACTTATTTTGAAGTCATTTGATAAGATTTGATAAGTAATTTAATTCCATGGTGCTATCAGTATTTAATACAACGGCAAAAGTAAGGGTAATTCTTATTTTGCCGGCTAATGTCTTGGGACTGGTGGCTCTAATGGTATTATGCCGACATTTTCCTTGTCCTTTCGTGATTGCTAGATTTATTAGAGCTCCACTTCATTACTGCCGCTTTGTTAATATTTGTTAATAAAATTATACACAACTGATGATGCTTTATTTAGGGTGGTATATATGATAAATGGCTACTCTCAAGGTTTTTCTTAGAGAGTGGGCAGGGGCTTGAACTAAGGGAAATTGTGGGATATAAACGAAATAATCACTAATGTAACCTAACCTAACCCAGGTTTAATTTGGATAGGCTTTCTCTTTTTGTTTTTTTTATTGATTTTCCTTGATTTTATTGTTCAGTTTCCTTCCATACCCTAAGCGCCCAGCCCGCTTTGTATAAAGTTGAACTTTTTGTGAACCGCACTTGAAATACACCAACTCCGTTTAATTCATTAAGGGAATTGGTAGTGGCAGAATTTGTAATTTTAGTGTTCTTTTATTGACTTGCCAATAGTTTAGGTGAGCTTCATAACTACTATTTATTGACATTTAGTTGGGACTTAGGTTTTCATGCTGTATTACAACACGATGCACATTTCAAGATAGTGATGGTAAGAGCTCTTCAGTGACTTCCAGTGGACTCTGTGAAATCAAAATTAATCAGTTTGGTAATCAGAATTGATATTTGTATAACTCTCAACATATATATATAAATTCATTCAAGGAAACTAGGCATAAAACTGCTTGACCTGCCATTGGTAATAGGTTGGCAAAATATCCTTTTGAAAATCATCTTTCAGGATTCATTGCAGTAAGTAGTGTTCATTTAGTTCTGCCACCATATGTGCAGTGGAATTCAACAGAATTTCCCATGGCATAGTAAAAATTAGTGAAGAGAATATATTTGACTTAGAAAATATTGCTGGCATTCTAAGTTAACAGACGGGAGGATTCTGTAGATCATAGAAAATATAGTCTTGATCTTTCAAGCCTTGAAAAAAAAATATAAGGTGTTTAATATTAGTTGTATAGAGAATGAAGTCACTCCTGGAAAAAAACATAATTATTGTATGCTCATGTAAATAAGGAGTATATATGTTGAAGCCCCCATCCCAGGCACTGCCTGTTCTTTTGGAACCCTTCTCCATCAACATGATGGAAATTCTACTTTTTTGAATAATTTTTTTTATAAAGTTTATTAAATGTATATTGTATAAGAAAAGACGAATTTTTTAGACATTTTGAAAGCTAAAGAATATTAATTATTTTTTCCTTGTTACAGAATTAATTCCCACATTTTTCTTCGACAGTGCTATGCTTCTTTTGTAGTTACTATTTGGCAAAGTATGTAATCACCACATTTCAAAGTCACCTCTGTCAGTATAATAACATTCTGCCAAATATACAAAATTGACTGATATGATTGATTTGTATCGATATTTGTAATGTTAAATCTAGATGAGTGAATTCGTGGAATTAAATTGTACAGTAAGACAAGAGAAGCAGGAGGTAAAGAATTATGAAAGAAGTATTTTACAAAGTGATTAATATATTATGGACATACTTTGGGCTTTTGAACATGAAGAAAGTAACACTTACACAAAAAGAAAAGAATACTTTAGTTAGGTGAGTGGGAATAGATATTAAGGGAAACTGAAGAAAGGGTTTAAAGAATAGGATGAAGGACTATATTTTTAATAAGGTTGTTTTTGTGGAGGAATACAGTATGCAGAATGTTTCTGGATTCTTGTTTTTACATTTTTAGGTTGAGGTTTTGCATCACCTGTCTTCACATTACTAGAGATAATGCAAGGGATATAGATGGAGTGTATTTAAAGGTGATGAGATTAATTGTTTCTACTAGAATATATTTTTCCAGGGATTTTGAGAAAGATCAGCAGTAACATACAGTAGTAAGAAAAAGGAGTCAATTGGATTTATTCTCTGCATATTGGTGGATAGATGTTCTGACCATCCTCAGAATGACTGTGAAACAGAGAAGTTCTCGCAAGCATCCTGGAGCTGGTAAACAGCCTTCTGTGTCACCTGATCAGAGCAAGTAAGTATTGCACATGATGAAAATTTACTTACAGTATTGTAATTTCTGTTTTGACACAAAAATTCATGGACTGGTCATTAATTAATACATTATTATTAGTAGAAGTGTTAGTATTGTTTATTATTGTTTTTATACTTGACCACCGTTTCCTGTGTTAGCGAGGTAGCACCAGGAATCAGAAAGAAAGACCCATCCTCTCAGATAGACATATATATATATATATACATACATGGACATACATGTACATATGCATACACATACATATATATACATACACATGTACATATTCATACTTGCTTGCCTTTATCCATTCCCGGTGCCATCATGCCCCACAGGAAACAGCATTGCCACCCCCATAGCGTCAGGAAACAGACAAAGAATGGCCACATTAGTATTGTTATTGTTATTATTTTTTCTCATACATGTTCGCCATTTCCCACATTAGTGAGGTAGCATTCCAGAACAGATGACTCAGCCTTACTGTGAAAACTCTTCAGTTGGTCCCCTTCTCTGTTCCTTCTTTAGGAAAATAAAATTGGAGGGGAGGATTTCCAGTTGCCTGCCCCTGCCCCTTTTAGTCACTTTCTATGACACACAGGGCATACGTGGGATGTATTCTTTCTCCCCAATCCCCAGGGATATTGTTATTATTTTTTTCCTACATATTCGCCATTTTCTGTATTAGCGAGGTAGCATCAAGAATAGAGGATGGAGCCATAGAATGTTAGCATTATTATATTACCCCTATCTCCAGGGATCTTATTATTATTATTATTATTATTATTATTATTAATTATTATTATTATTATTATTATTATTATTATTATCCTCTTATTGTGTACGTATGGAAAAAATGACCGAAGACATTTTAACCAAGTAAGGCAAGAAAGAGATAACTTTCATGCTTATTTTATCATGGTTTTCTTTATGAGATTGGAAATATAAATGAAATCTCTAACATTTCTTTTTCAATACTTTTTCAGTTCTGAAAGAGAATGCTCTCATATTGGGTCTCGGATTGATTGGCGGCGAATCATAACACGTCTTCTCATGATGGTTGGAATAATGGTAGCTGTGTACCTTAGTAAATCAGATAAAATGGTTAGTGTAAATTGATTACTGATACTCCTTGTTTTGTGGGCAGGAGATAGATATATCATTCCTTAAAACACCATAATGCACTCATATAGGTTGGCCTTGCTAAAGCTCCCTCAGACAGGCTAGATACCAACCAGCACTTTACTTTCCAGTCATCAATATGATTACTCAATGTATATTTCAATCTTGCCCTTGAATTTTCTCAGTCTTTTTAATTATATTTGCATGCAGTTTTAGTCTTTTTTCCCATCCTTTCTTTCCATTTACTCTTCCTGTATCAGCAGGGTTCTTCTCAGCAATAAGTGTTTCTTTGCAAACTATTATTTTGCCATTTTTCTCATTTCTGATGTAATAAACCAGTTGAAAACATGTAGACTATTTACTTTAGGGTGCAATACTGCATACTTGATGAAAATTAGATTTGACTTTATTTGAGAAAAATAAAGTGTGGCGGTTGCTGAAGTCTGGAATTTGCAGTATTATGGGTATTTATATTGCCAAAGGACTTTATGAAATGAAATGACTCATAATTTAACTGTAGAGTTTTATTTTCCCAAAATGTAAGTGTACATAGATTTTGAACATCATTACAATTGTACTTAACAAAGATTCTTCTCTGATTTTGATATCAAAATGTATAGTGTACGTCAAGGTGTGACAGGTGATTACATAAAATATAAAGTGCTGGGGATGGCATCTGGCCCAGTCGAGGTTGAGAGTGAGTGTAGGTAAGTGTCACCTTACTATAGTGAGGTTGTAACCTCGAGAGAAGTAAAAAGCAGGTCTTGCATTTCATCCAGTGCAGAAGTTGGTGTGATTATGCTTGGAGGATCCTCAAAACCTTTGGAAAAGGTTACAGTAACTGTACTGCGTGTATACACTGCTCTCCTGCCTTCTAAAACAGTCCTTACTATGTCATTTGCTTCAGGTAATTAGCTACACTTGGCAAGTCAAAACTGAGAAAACAGTGGACTATGGCAATATGTAGATGTTTTGTTGGGACCCAAAAAGAAGAATAGTGAATTTTGCATGCACCTGGATATCAGAAGGGTTATTGACAGCGGCACAGTAAGATATCAGTGGCTGTCAATATCCCATGCTGGTGCAGGTTGCTGTCTTTTGCCTCGACAACAAGTTTTTAAAACTTGTTCCCCAAGCACTCTTTTTGTACTGAATAACTTTTGACACCATGTATCTAACATGACTGTTCTAAATCAGAAATTTCTTAGCTAATTCCTCATCCAGCATAAGAACAGATATTTATGTAATGCAAGTGTTAGCTGGGAAGAACACCTCTATTTGTTGTACAAGGTGTGCAGTGATCACTTTGTGTTAGCCCTACTATTATGCTAAAATCTCCTTGTAGGTACTCATAGGTGGGTACCCTCTCTCTCTGTCTCTCTTACAGAATGGCAGCTGACAACTTGACAAAGGTAGGGATACTAATTGTTAAATCAGTGGGAAGAATCTTAGCTACTAAAGTCACACTTTAATTATGGTCATATATATAGTACTGTCAGTAGGCTGGAGGAGCATAATTCAAGAGTTCCATATAATCCCAGCCTCTGACCAATGAAAGTACATACAGACACTCTAAATGAGGGTCCATGTGAAAACAGAGAATTTGATGAACAGCGTAGGTCTTCCAATTTTGACATTATGCAGAAGAGTAGGTCAGGTTTGAGGTGATGGCCATGTAACATTTCAGCTAATGAAAAAGTATATTGCAGGTCCCATTTGCCACTCAAAAAGAAGAGATCAGAAAGCGTTTTGTTGAGATTAGTTGCTCAAAGGATTATGCTGAAGAACTGAGGCATTTCCAAGGTAGGTCATATTTTCATCACAGTAACCTATAGATATACATTTTTTTTTAAGCATTCAGTAAACATGAAAACTATGATTAAATATTATGTAATAATGTGTTGTATATTATTATTACTATGTAACTCCAGGACCCATTTTATACAGTACCTGCTGCATCAAGGTGGCAGATCACATGAGAGCAGGGTAAGGTGGGCTCCTTTAGATTGGGAAGGTCATTTGACGATGCTGTACTCATTTACCCTTTATTGATGATATGCTTGTCAAAGGTGACTTCCTGTTTGCAATGTTACCTCTTGCAGGTGGTGTTTGGGAATACCCTCGTTGATGCGGGAAACAGTGATCAAGTATAATAAATAAGTAAATATATATATTTTCCCTGAGGTGGGGGAGAAAGAATTCTACTTCTGTATTCCCTGCGTGTTATAGAAGGCAACTAAAGGGGGTGGGAGTGTGGGGCTTGAAATCCTCCCCTCCTGTTTTACTTTCCAAAAGAAGGAACAGAGAAGGGGGCCGAGTGAAGACTTTCCCCTCTTTGGCTCAGTCATTTGCTCTTGACGCTACCACACTAACGTGGGAAATGGTGAATATGTATGAATATATATATATATATATATATATATATATATTGTATATTTGCTCATATTATGAATAACTGTCCCAGGATTAATTTCTGTGATAAAGCTCTGGTGTTTATGTTTACAATGACCCCATGAAAAATATCAAGGTTGGTGGATGACCAAGTAATGAGGAAAGAAATGAGAGTCTTGTGATTCCAAGTTCAGAAAAACAAAAAATAATCAGGATCTCCAAGTCCTCCTCCTTTTCTTAAAGTGAGGAAGGAATGCCCCTGATGTTCCAGCCATTCAGCCACCTCCAGCTTACTCAGCACTCCACCATGGCAGCACAAAGGTAGTTACAGTATGTCTTTGTGTATTTTTTTTTTACTTTTGCATGCCAATCTGTCAATTTATAAAGGGTAAAAAATTTGAATATGTGGAAGTCTATAGAAATAAACTGTACATGAAGGTTAACTACTATTGAAATCATTTGTACCTAAAGTGGATTTGTGGAAAACTGAAAGATTACCCAAAGTTTAAACTTTAAGGTTAAAATCAACATGATCATCTTAAGTGTTATCTTATTTATCTGTATGGTTAAAGTTTTGGATTACTGGACTCTGCTTGTGTGAGGATACACCACAAATGAAAAGTCACCCTTGGCAAGGCTGTATCACTTCTAATACATTCTCATTAAAGGACTTCTCTATCTAAGGAGTCCATAACTTCATTGCCACTGGAAGTAGTGCAGCCTTGGAGCTGTACAAGATCTTGGAAAAAGTATCCTGGAGTATCTCTAAAGATCTTTTCAAGAAAGGGAACCTGGAGCATTTACAAATGAAAGAATGGATGAATATAAAGTTTTATCCTGACATATAATAATAAGATTTTTGATAATTACTATTTTTGTGGAAACTTTTTTTGTACCAGAAATGTCATTTATGAATATATATAGTTACATAAGGTATATAGTTACACATAAAAGTCACACTTCAGGAATGTATCTGGAACATACGGAGAAGACTCCCTGGATTAGCTTGATAATCATGCATTTGATTAGTGTTCCTAGCAGATCTGTAAAGCAGATGGTAAGAGTAGCTGAGTAGTTAGAAAGGCATGAAAAAAATTGTATTATTCTCAGTAACCTTACAACTACCACTATAGGTGCATATCCTTTGACATGCAGGTTGTGCATACATAGCATCCTCATAGAAAATTAGTTGATTGTTGAATGACCTGAGTGATGAGGAGGAATACTTATGATGTGTATCGGTAGGATAGGAAAGTGAAGAATCATAACAAAAAAAATATAAAAAAATGCGATTTTGAGGATAATTTTAATGGGATTATGTAAGAAGGAAGGTCAGCACAGGAAGGTCACCCCACCAGCCTCAGCTTAGCCTTTCTTCATGTCTTCATGTTTAGGTAAATACGCAGGAGTTGTGCCTCATTTTTTCATTATGTTATCATCAGGATGAAGGAGAACTTTGGTAGACCTAGAATATTACCAAAGAAAAATAGTTCCAGTATTCTCTCAGCCATTTTAGCTCATCACACTCACCTTAGTCTCTGTAGTGTAATATTTTTAAGTATATTCATATTATTCAATGCTGTTGTGTCTGTGAATGAAATAAAGAGTTGTTTATGAAACCAAGTTGAATGACAGGGGAAACATCTCCATATCCTTCCCTCTAATTGGTATTACTATTCTATGCCTGTTTATCATTTCATAGAGGAAGTTTTTTAATTCTATATGAATTATACAAGTGCACATGGACTTTGCAGCCATTAATGATATTTAAGAGTTAAAGAGGAAAAATTGATCTAAAAAGTCCATTTCCAGGAATGTCACGAGATTTGACTTTCTTAAATTGCTTTTCTCAAATGTGATAATATGTATGTATTAGTCTGTATGAAATGCTAGGTTAAAAGAAATTTTATGGTACTTTCAGGCTGTACTCCAAAAAGATGTGGTCGTGTAGTTTTTGACACATTGGTAACACCAGCTGAAGTAGCAGCTCTTCTGAACATTGCTGAGCGTGGGCTGGCATTGGGTGGTTCAGCAGGTGGTGCATCCATTCTTGACTTGCATTCTGGTGCTCTCTCACATGGCAATACTTTTGTTAATATATTTAAGTTAGAAGAAGCAAAGCACATTTTTACTGCTCAGGATTTTAATATATATAGGTATGTTTACAAGTGTTGTTTTCTTTACGAATTAAGTGTTTTCATAATGATATCCTAAAGCCCCCATAAATCTGTTGGTCCATGGCTGTATAACAGACATACTGTAAATGTAAAAGAATACTGAATCTTTTATTAACTGATCTCATCAGAATAGCAAAATAATTTAATGCAGCAATATATATATATAACCATGTATTTATTCAATATGGTGTATAAATGTATCCAGATATATTACCTCTTGCTCCTTGGAATCCATATTGTTTTCATGTATGTTCAAAGGAATGCAAGGGAATTCAAATAGCATAAACCCCCTGGATCAGTTTGAGGCTGTTTATGATGGTGGCATTGATAATTTTTTTGAAACTAATGTGGCAAAAGCAGAAAAACACACCAATGAATTAATCTTTAAACTGCAACATGCATCGTTTGTCGGTACACCATCAAGTACGATGTACATCATCTGAGAAAATACATCCATGCCACTGTATCAAATTGCATGCAAAGAGTAGCTTTAATGAATTTTGTCACATGTCCAACTAGGCTTCCTCATATAACCTAAGCATTATGTAGCCCCTCAGTAGCATCTACTGCCTGTGATACAGATTGTGCAAGAGGAATGTCTTGTGCAAAGAAAAGAGTGATAGTGAAGCTTAAGCGGCATTCCAGTTCTTAGATAAGCTTCTTTACTCTTGTTATGTCAGTCATTCACTTTTTATAGCCTGGATATCCTAATTGTGACATACATCATTTGTTAGTACTTTTACTTCCAGTGGTGATACAGGTGGTGTCTCAGGAAAGTCTAGTTCAAAGAAAAGTGTTTGTAAAGTGTGAGCCTTAAGGTAATTCTTAGATAAACTTGTTTACTCTTTCAGTGTCAGTTATGTGTCTGCTGTGTGGGTATCCTAACTCCAGCATACTTCATATTTTAGTACATGGTCAGCTGTGACTAGATCATCAGCAGATAGGAAACTGTATAGCATCAGCAAGGACCTTCTCACACCAGAAGTCTACCTTACCTTTTCCTCCTGTTACAAAAAGAGATGTGTAGGAAGTATTTTTTTTTCTTCCCTGTTCATAGGAATAATACATATGTACATTTTTTATATTTATTTACTCTTACCCTCATTAGTGAGGTTGCATCAGGAACAGACAATTGAGTTTTCAAGAAAGAATCCTCTCTTAGCTCCTTCTTTTGTCTCTTGTGGAAAATCATACAGGTAGAAAGGATTTCCAGTCTCCCACCCCTGTCCCTCTTAGTCACCTTATTCAAGATTCAGGAGGCACTGTTTTCACCCCCAATCCCTTAGGATGCTCCAGTTAAAATGGCCATTGTAAATTTGGCTAAAAGTATTTATCAAAATAAACTCGTCCTCTCCCAACCTGCTTACTCCTTGCCTAAGATGCTATAATGATTGTAGTTTGCAGGATGTTGACATCTTGATTGTTTTTTCAGTCATGTGAAGAATAAGATTCATCATGCCATTGCAGACCACTTTGGTATTAACAGAAATGGATTATATCTCACGCACCCCACCTTTTTCTCACGAATCACTCCTGCGCCTGCTCAGACTGTCCATGATGAATACTGGCATCCTCACATTGATAAGGTAATGTGAAAAGTTCATCCTGAGAGGCTTAGTATTTTTAAAAGTTATGTTAACCGGAACATTGCTTTCTACCTTGTGCAGCATTATGCTTAAGATGATGGTTGTTCCACATTCATTTTGATGACTACTTTTGTGTGATTACTTGTCCTTGCATGTGATTCTTTTATGTGTGTTGTCTGTTTGCATTGCATATCTTGTAATTTGTATTTTCATTAACTGTGTAAGCCCCCTTGCTGAAGTATGTGCAAGAAATTTGTAATGTTTTTAAAAAAAAAAATTTCTCTATCTGTATCTTGTGTCATACAACTTTTCATTTGTTTTGTAAGAAAATTGTTTTTTAGTGAACTGCCATAGTAGTTCCATAAACCAGTGTCCTTTGATTCTAGAGGCGTCAGAGATATTGTTTGTTTTCGAGTGTGAAAATCTTACAAACTGAAGCAGATTTATCCCTGAATACTACCCAGTATTAGAAGGTTTTTCTCTTGTGGATTAATGATGACATGTTTTGCTTGAACACTTCTTCTCCTTTGAAATTAAGTGGCCTTTGTTTAAGGCATGCATGGAGTTAATATAATCAGTAAATTTTTTGTTAATTTCTAACAACTGTTATTCTTGAGTGAAAAATTTTCAGATTCACTGTGGATCATGCAAAGTTTTCTTCACATTTGAGGCTGTTTCTACTAGTTTCTTCATTTAGATGCCCATTTTGAAAACAGTTCAGTGCATCTTGCTGTTTTTCCTGCTTACACTCACAGTTTTTCCTCTTTAGCAGCTGCTTACTTAGATACAGTGTATAGACATTTTTTTTATAAAACACTACACTTTTTCTTTGCAGTTGATTTGCTTGAGTAATACTTCTGCCATATAGTACAAGAACCATTAGATATTTATATTATTGTGATTTATCACTTACCCCTCTGAGATTGTTGAAGAGAACTTGGAGTCAACCTATTTCAGCATTATCATGTTCACAATATTGATGAAAATTGGTAGAATTATGCAAGTATTGTTATGAAACAACACAGATATGTATGGCTTAAATGTCTGCTTATGGATGTTTGAAATTTGCAAAGGTAATCATGAATACTCTGATTTGAATAGTTATTCATTAGTACTGTGGAGTATAAATGTATCAATATGTCATTCTGTATTTTTTCAGGAAACATATGAATCATTCCATTACACATCCCTTCTGTACTTAACTGATTATGGGTACAATTTTGATGGTGGCAGATTTATCTTTGTTGATAAAGATGCCAACAAAACAGTGGAACCTCGAACAGGTAAGATTTCAATCCAGTTGCATAAAGGAGTTGCAGCAGGTTGTGTTTTGTACGATGTGTGAAAGTGCAGGTGATTGAAGAGCGTAAGTGTGAGTGAAAATAAAGTATCGGTGTTTAAAGGGAAACAGAGTGAAAATGTAGGTTTTGTAAAGCCTTTAGAGTGAAGGCTTGGCATGAAATGATGATATTCATATTATCAGTTAGGAAATGTTTTGCGTATTAGTAGATGCAAATAAAGATGATGTATTTCTTACAAACTTTACATAAAGTATAATGTGATTACTAATCTGTCACTGCTCAACTTCCAGGAAGAGTGTCTGCTTTCACATCTGGATCTGAGAATTTGCACTTTGTTGAAAGAGTCACAAAAGGCACACGGTATGCCATCACTGTGTCTTTCACCTGTGATCCAAGACATGCCATTGATGACCCAAAATTACGCATGTAATCACTGTATATTGTTGTACCTCATGAAAATTTTATTTTTGTACATCACAATGTTTGTAGTATCCTTACAATATTGCAGAAGTTAATACAGTAGTAACCATAAACAAAATTCAGAGGTACTTAGTTTTTATATATTTTTTAAAGGTAACATAAAAATCCAAGCTTATGAAGTTTATTTTAGAAATAAAATAATCATCATTCCGTCAGCAATTTTATTTACCTTTTAGAGTATGATTTTTCAGTCATTGCATTCAAACTACTTTTTTGCTACCATGATAACATCTACAGTTTCAAATGATAAATTTTGAAATGATTTATATATTGGTATCAAATAAAAGCTGGTTAATTTGTTCTGTTCCCTCTAGAGTATCCATACCTCAATCATTAAAGTGCACAAAAATTTTTATTCTTTTTTTTTATTTAAATTAGTATTAATCTGTGTGATTTTCCTGTTTACCTCTTCTGCAGAACTTTTTCTTCATACTGTATGATGTGTTATGTTTTGATATTGTCTGAACTGTCTAGTGGTCAGATAATATAATTTTTTTCATTTTTTTAACACTGCTGGTCTTACATATTCTGTACACCTCAGATACACCATATCGCTGATACTTTTATCCATATTCGAAGGAATATGATACACAGGCAAGCTTCCTTGAATGAGTCAGCTATTGTACAGTACATATTCAAAGTCTAGCTCAGAATACTTGCAGAAATCACAAAATTCTTTAACTTGATATGGATGTCACGTAAGTGAGACTGTTGCTTTACGAGTCATAAAGGAAAAAATTACATTTGAATTAAGTATTAAGTTGGGTAGGTGACATACAAGGAAAAAATAAATCTGAGGAATCAGGAGATTTGGAAACTAGAAAAAAAAATTTAAGTAAGGAGTATGTAGTGCTGCATTGTGAATGTGACCAAAGAAAGAGCCATCAGTAAAAGGAAGGTAATCTTTAGAAGGCACTTCTTTTGACAGTCTGATACTTCTCTCACAAAAGTATTTTTATGTTTTTGACAGACCAGGTAGTACATATAGTGATTGTTCAGTCATCCATTCCTCCCGTCTGATCGATCTTCTAAACATGTATCACTTCTGTCTTAGCCATTTCTTTTTTTTTTCCACCTTCCTAACTAAACTTATTTTCGTGCTTTGGGTGCTTTGACTTACTTGTGATCATAATCATGTTGTCAGACTTCCATTGTGAGCGCCTCATTATCCCTGAGCGACCAGCTTTTGGCTGTTGGTCAGCGTTGATCCATGACAACTGAACAAAATTGTACACTTTTGGTTCCTCCTACCTCTCACTGTATGATATTAACATGCCTTCAGGTTTCTTTGCCCCTTGACAGAACTGACATTTTCGTATTCATGTTCATTTCAAATTTGAGTTGTCCACAACGAAGGGAAGAAAGTACTTATTAAACCGGTGTATTTAATGAAATCGGCTTTGAAATGCACTGATTTTCTAAGTTGATTTGGTTAATATGCTGAATTTTTTATGAATTAAAGCAAAGATTGAAAGAAGTGTGTTAGTGATCTGTTATTTAATTATATTGGTAAGATAAGGTTTCTTGATGGTTCATCATCATGCAGAGATTTCACTACATCCCGCAGTCGAGTTAGCCTGTGGTCAGTAGTATCTTTGTTGTTACTGTGGCTGTTGCTAATCCATTTTGTCTCCTCCATTCAGAAATTCAAATTCAATTTGCAGATTTAGGGATCTAGGTTATTAACACTGGTTTATATATATCATGCTCATGCCTTGAAATTCTCTAGAACAGAAGTTTAATTCCTGGCATCTGCACATATGTAGGACACCTTGTTTAGTGAGCTACACTCTTATGCCTTATTTTGGATATTATTGATTACAGTGTAATTTGAATGTTGAGGATTATTCGTGCGACACAGGAAAATTCGTTAAGTTATGCCTCAAATGGAACACGTTTTCTATGTCTAGTGGTAACGTAAACTACAGTATTTGCTCGAATTCAACAGTTTTTATGAGAGTGCCTACTCAAGAAGCATTTTTTTTTTCGAAACTGAGTGCTTAGATATTTGTTTTAAACATTTTGAAACTCTTAAGTGTCGGTAATCGAACATACCTCGTATTCTTCTTGAGACGAGGTGATATGCATTGTATGAAATGCTGAATAATATTTGTATTATACCTGGGGATAGGGGAGAAAGTATACCTCTCATGTATTCCCTGCGTGTCGTAGAAGGCGCCTAAAAGGGTAGGAAGCGGGGGGGGGGGGGGGGGGGAAATCCCCCCCCCCGGTGTGTGTATATATATATATATATATATATATATATATATATATATATATATATATATATATATCATTGTCATTAAAACTAGATTATAAGCATGTCGGCCTATTTCAATGAGACGTACACTGAGCGGAAATAGGCATCCAGTCTGCATCAAGAATGTCCAACATCCAAGCATCTAAACTCCCTATGTTTACGAAATTCACTCAAACCTGAGGTGTTACCGGACTCCGCCTGCTTTTAGTTACGCCAAGGGCAAAGTTGGTTGGTTCATCGTGGTTCAATCTCGTCAAAAATGTTCTCAGAAGGAATCCATCTTTTTCCTTTTCCTGCAGGCGACGCTGGGGAAAGGTTCTTGAGATTACATAATAATTTACATCTAATAATTCTGTGTATTTTTCATAAGGCGAAAATTAATGAAACTATAAAAACAAGGCTTAGAAGTGAAGATAATCGGCTTCCCTACCCTTAACCAGTCTGGAGAATCTTTCAGACGCATTGCTGAACATTACCCAGATAGTCTAAAGACTGCAATATTACCATCCATAATCCCTGGTCTTAAGCATTAAATAACTCTCTTGATTTTCGAAGGCTCTTGGCACAACCTGATTCTGTGGGTGGTTCGCCAGACTGCCAGTTACAACGGATTGATAATAATAAAAATAATAATAATAATAATAATAATAATGATGATGATAATGATAATAATAATAATAATATTATCATTATCATTATTATTTTTACTATTATCTTTATTTAGGGTGAGATGACTCCTAACACTTGCCCACGTCTGGTTCAAGCTATGTATAGAATATTAATAGCATCGCCGTGTCACTAATAGCATTGATGGCTGTGTCTCATGTGACCGATCACAAACCACGTACATACATACATCCCCCAAGAAGACAAAGTGGAATGAGTCAAGCTTCGCATATCATTATCTTTTCTTTTTCTTTTTTCTTTTAGTGTTTCAACCTCCCAGTAATGTCTCTTAGGGCAGAAGGGTCGAAGGTGAAAACTGAACCATCGCTCCAGTTAATTACACCTGAAACGAAGTGTGACGGATTGTTAACATTGTGAGTTGAGATAAATGCAGGTGAGGCTTTGGCTGTAGCTTAAAAATGCCTGTTTTACAGGCTTGCTTGCATACTGCATACCTTAACAGCTTCGCAGGTGTGCCTCGCATTAATGAAGTGTGGATAAGGGTTTGTTCCTATTGTGTTGTAGGATATTATTTCCTTTTAATTCGCGTGTATGAAGCAGGAGATTTATTCCAGCACCATATGCGTCCACTACCGCGTCCGTTGTACGCATGCTTCCACTTCCGCGTCCGTCGTACGCATGTGCGTCCACTTCCGTGTCCGTTGTACGCATGTACGTCCACTTCCGCGTCCGTCGTACGCATGTGCGTCCACTTCCGCGTACGTTGTACGCATGTGCGTCCACTTCCGTGTCCGTCGTACGCATGTGCGTCCACTCCCGTGTCCGTTGTACGCATGTGCGTCCACTTCCGTGTTCGTCGTCCTCATGTACGTCCACTTCTTGGTTACGTTATACGCCCGATGCATATTGATGAGAGCACTTCAGCGTCCCAACAACCAAAAGCAGGTCGCCCCGACCTACATTTCACGCCTCAGAGGCGAACTTCGTAACCGGTGATTACCCGTGTCTATATATTCTGACCTTAACGAGTATCAGCCTAAGTTAGATTTGTTACTTTACGTAAGGAGAGTTTGTGAAACTTGACAGCCCCTTGACTGCATGGGTTTTAGTGGTGCTGACTGTAGTACTTTCTTTTGTAACTTTGTTATTGAAGTCGTGTTTCCCCTTCCTTATTTTTGTAACATATATCAACAAATAGTTTCAGAGAGAAATTTGATAATTAACGGAATTATTTATAAAAAAAATGCTATATTTATGCAACTTCACGTGAGAATATATTTGATTTCTCAGGAACAATTATAGAAAATGTGGAGGATATATTGGAGAAGTTCTTATCCCCCTAGAGCAAATAACGTTTATAATTTACATAAAAATAAGAAAAAACACGTAAAAACATTTCAGAGTTCGCTGTTTATTCTTGTTTAAGTTTTAATCAACTATCAAAGAGCATACCTAGCTCCTATAATCTTGAATTACTATTATTTTACTTTTAGTCAAATATAATATTTAAGACAGCAAAGGTCGGTCAGCTGACGGCCGGCTGGCAGAAGACATGTCTGTTTGTGGGTTAAAATTTGCATGTGTGTCGTGTGCGAATATGAGCAAACCAAGGGACCGTGGCGATTTATAGTGCACATAGTAATCACCAGAAACAACTGGTTTAAATTTTGCGATAAGTGGCCGACGGTGAAGGTAGAATGAATGGCCATATATATCAGGTGATGATTTGGGGGAGTATCAAGCCAGGGAATAGGCAAGTTCCTAACTTGATTGGGGTATATTTCTCAAATCATCACCGACGAATTTTGTGAGTTTATAGCCAGGTAAATGCCGGATATATAAATTTGTCTGTGACCCATCTGACAAGGTCTCACGAGTGGTTGGGGTAGGAAGGAAGCCTTTGTGTAGATACAAATTGATGCATTAGTAACTCGACCACCTTTGTGGGTTACTGGTGGTCGAAAATTGGTTTATAAATTGTTTAGCTGTACTACTGAATATTAATGAAACTTTAACGACACATTAAACAACTGTTGGATGGTTTACAGTAACTAAGTTTTGCAATCGGAAGGTACTGTAAAGGTGTCATAGTGAAAGATTTATATGAGTTCAGTTAAACAGAACTTTCGTTATTGTAACGGAGTTACTGTGGGCATGTAATTTAGGGAGATGTTCAAGGTAACAGACATAGAGACATTTATGGAGAGCTTGACTGAAGTTTTCATCATGAAGTCCAGCGAGGACCAGGCAAAACGGTTCCATCACTTGATACTAAAAAAGGTGAGTTCCTACCTTCCTGGTTGGTGAGTTAACGTAAAAGTACGAACATATACGGTAGTTTTATGTGCTTATATATATATATATATATATATATATATATATATATATATATATATATATTGATAAATGTGCACAGAATTTATATGTGGTAGCCCTTCAAAACCGCAGTTAGGTAAGGTATGTTCAGTTCCTGTCATGTGCTGAGAAGAAATTTTTAATTTCTTAATATTTTCAATCATGAACTTTAAGCTTTCTTTGGAGTTTCAGTTTTGTATCATTTTCATAATTTACCGTATAATTGTTTTACTAATCTGTATTTCCACTGTAAAGCAGCATTATTTGATAATCATTTACAATTATTATACTGTTTTGAAGGTAGGTTTCCAATGAATGTCAAAGGCCTTAAGCCTGTTTAGTCTTTGTTACTGTGAGGTGCTCTTTAAGAGAGTTTTGCTTTGTTTAGATTGTCACCAGTGTTTTTGTGTTATATTTGCATATAATCTGACTCAAGTTTCACTTGCGTCTAAAGCTCTACCTCGTATTTACTTAATTTTTTTTCTTATGATTCTTATGTGCTGATACCCGAGGAAAATGTAAAAGTCGTATAGATTAATTAGTTATTCAGTAAGAAATAAGTTTTTAAGGTATGCCGTGTCACACACAGACACCAATTTACACAGTATCCCAGTAAGTTTATCGCTCTCTTTGGATACGAGTAGAAATATATTACTGTTTTCAATGTCTTCACATGAGGTAAATGATTTGTTTAGGTAGAATTGCTCTGCTTCGTTGTGCCAGTATATGTAGCTTAGGAGATGAGATCGCAAAGCTAGTTTTTGTTGTTTGAATCTTGACAAGTTTCATGTCCTTGAACGGTTTAGAGACTGCATATTTTAAAACTGAAGATGTTGATATTGTTCCTTACAGCACGATCGGGATTTTGTTATTTTTCCTATAAACGTTCAAATTTTGGCTAGTCTGGGGGCTAGAATATCCCTGTCGCGGTATACGGCGTTTTTACCGCCTGGGGCTTAGTAAGACGCATGTAACAACATCCACTATGATTATATTTTTATTCGTATGGATTGCTTTACTATTTATATCATTACTGAGACTCTTACTGTGCGATTTATTCGGGCTTTCCAGTGTAAGAAATATATGGAAATACTGCCGTTATCGGTATTAGTGCAGAAAGTTGTTGCGAAAGGAGAGATGTTTGGAAAGCAGTGAAGTAACTTTGTGGAAATTGCGTAGTTACAGTGAAACCCAAAGAGACCCATTGGAAAAGCCCTCACAGAATATGTCCTTGGTGTAGAATTTTCTGGTACTTGGTTTGCATGTTCGATACTGCTTATGTGAGACTGGCTTTGGGTAAAGCATATAAAACGTGAATTAAAAGGCGCTAAAATGCTTAGAAAATTATGATTTGTGCTGTAATTTAGTGTGTGTATTTGTGATTAAAGGCAAGAGGTGGTTGTTGGGTACGAGTATTTGAGACTGGCATGGTTATTGCTACTGCTAGTAAAATATTCCACTTCTTGTATTCTACTATATATAAGTATTGGGTATTTTTTTTTTTATCTGTTCAGCAAGGGTATTAGGTCGAGTGATAAGCAAGAAGGACCCTTGTATTAAATTAAGTAATATATGGTTCTGTGGGTTTACTGTAAGACTTAGTGAAGAGAAGTCTTGCCTGGTTGTAAAACCTTGTTTTTATGAAATTAAAGAAGTGCCTAACAAGTGCCGTGTGATATTAAGATTGTAGGTTGAATCTGTTGATAATTTGGTTAGTTTATAAAATGGCTGGTCCACAGTTTTCTGACCATGCTCCTGTTCACTCGATAAAATTTAGTGCTATTGGTACACTCAACTGTGAACACCTAATAAAACAAATTTCGCTGATGCCATCAGCACCACCTTTCTTAAGAGATCCATACCGAATACCAGTCAGGCGAAGTCCTCTCTGCTGAGAGCCTGCTTGGTAGGCATATTGTTCGCGTACCCAACACTTTCGACAAGAGAGAGAGACTTTAGTATAACTTTTGTCACTGCATACAAATGTGACGTAACTACGGTACACTCTCTGTTGTGGCGTGGAAGTGCAAAGTTGTAGAGATATTGTGACGTTAACGTATGTCTTTACTTGTAAAGTAGACATTCTGATGGCAACAGATTTCGGTTGGGTGAATTTAAACAAGGAATGAGTGAGAATTTTTGTTTTACTATACAGTTCGCTTAATTATACACTTTGCGTTTATTTAAGGATATCATGGTCAGTGAGGCAATAAGGAATTAATGTTTGACCTTTTTATGATACAGAAAATCTAGTTTGAAGATTACTGTAAAACATAGTAGCAGTATCAGTAGTATTAGTAGTAGCGGTAATAATGATTCTCATTATAATAATGATATTATTATAAAGTAAAAAGAAAATAATGGTAATGATGATTTGATTTTTAAAATGTTGATGGACGACATATGCACTTGAATTACAGTCAGCTTGTCAGTACTATAACGAAAGCATTGTCATGTAAGACAAAGAACAATTAAGGTATAAGTTAGCTGCCACAGTTTCACAGTTGTGAAGTTACATATTTAGTTTATTTGGCTCCTCGAGTTTCCCTCTGTCCTTTACGTTGGAAACGTTCAGAAAGTATTTTAACTGAGCGAATGGAGGGGGCTACTTCGCGTAGAATAAAACTGCATATCAAAATAAACGAGTTTGTAAAGAGCCGTTCTGTGTTGGTTACGTCAACCCTTATCCTGGTTACATGGTCATGTTGGCTAATACTGTATTTGCCTTGCTACTTGTACAGGACAAGGAGATTGTGCCTACACACCTGGGGTCCACTTTTTTTTTTTTTTAACAAATACATATCTCTCACCAGTGAGTAAAAGTCCCGGCTAGATTTTTAAGTTTCCGAAACAAAATTATGTAAATTCTGTATCGTTTTGTGTTTTGCAGCCATCTCGCTTTTTAATGGTAACTTTGTATTAGTTGCTGCTTAAGGAAGTTTTGATCCGTTTAATGTGATACATCGGCAAAGTTTGTGACTTTATGTTGAGGAGACAAGTTCGACTGGTGTGTGCCTTCGGAAGACTCCGTCTTGAGGACACGTAAGGGTCTGGTCAAAGGCCAGGCCATCATACCTAAGGATCGGACTGTGGTCAAGGGTCGCACCGTCGTGATCGAGGGTGGTACCGTCGTCCAAAAGAATGGTACCGTCCTTCCTAATGGTGGTACAATTGTGCCTATGGTTTGTTTTTAAAGGGAGTCTGCTCTTAAGTGGTTCACACATATAGCAGTCAATAGATATTGATATAGCTTATATTGAAAATATGAAACATGGAGAGCAAGGAACTTAGATAATATGAACAGAGGAAATAAATGAAGTGAAAGTGTTAAGTAATGCTGCCGGGCACACTCGTCTGAAGCAGCCGTCTCATGACCACCACGCGCCAGAAAAATGAAATAGAATAGAAAAAAAAAAAATAACATGGCAACAAAAGCATTGATAATGATAATAGAGTGATGATGATAATTTCAGTAACGACATTAGAAACAGCATGTAAGAGATAGAAAAAGAAAAAAAATGTAATGTCATTGTGCTGAAAACGGAACGGTCTCTCGAAGAGCGGGTTAGGCGTAGCGTGTAATGATGATACGTGATGAGATACGATGAGTCGTAATTGCGCGTTGGGAATGTTGATTTTTTCTTTTTTTTTAGTACCGGAAAAGAACAGTTACCACTACAGCAAGAGATGGCCATACGGAAGCATGGCTTCTTTTGGAAGGGGACTGGAAACAGGAGTTGAACATCGCCTAACATGCACTTGCCAGTATATATTACGTTTGAAACTTTTGTCCATTATATATATATATATATATATATATATATATATATATATAGATAGATAGATAGATAGACAGATAGATAGATAGAGAGAATGTGTGAGCTTGGATTATCTTTAATACCAACAGAAGAAGGTTTTAAATTTTTTTCTTTTGTTGGTTCTAACTCGAGGGCCTTAATGACCCTGGCAGTTAATAGGCCTCAAGCCCAAACAACCAACCAACCTTCGAGGAGATGTCCATTTTATTTTTTCCCCTTTTTTTGTGTCGAATTTCTGAATAAAAAGTTGTTGTAGGAAGGTCAACGTTGTAACTGGTTTCTTATTTCCTTTCCTTGCACGGGATCGATTCGTTAACTGGAAGCGGGAGGTGCTTGTCGCCCGCCCCCCCCCCCCTCTCCTCCTGTCATCCATCCTCTTGCAAGCGCACGTAATGAGATCAGAAGGTCGGACGAATACGACCCCAGGAAACACGCATTGCAGGAGGGCATAAGTAAGCGACAGTGAAAAACCATGCGAGGGAAATGAACAGCCTGTGGAGAGGATGGAGCCAATAACATGAACAAAGTGAGAGAGAGAGAGAGAGGGAGCGCGGAGCACGAGGTTTGTTTTTTTTTTTTTTTTTAGACAATTTAGGACGAGATGTGAGACTATCGCCCAAGACAGAAGTTAAAGTAAGAATCAAGTGAAGATAGATAGAGAGAGAGAGAGAGAGGGGGGGGTGAGGAGGGAGGGTAGAAGAATGTGCAAATTGCCTCAGGCCGAGAAAATGTATGAGCTAGGCTTAGGACAGGGGGTAATGGGACATTTTAAAACTCGCGGAATATCTGTTACGGGAAAAATGTTTTAGGATAGGTGGAAATGCACAGTGTTTGAGCTCAACAATGCCCAGACATGTATCACACTGTGTGTGTGTGTGTGTGTGTGTAGTTGAGGGAGGGGCGTGGTGAAGCGTTGCATCACGGATGGGTCGTGTTGGTTCGGACACACCACACAACCCCCCACAAAAATTAAAAAAAAAAATCACGTCATACTTAAAGGAGAGATACTGGTCGTGTTGGTCGACCCCCACCGGGAAAACACGTACACTACACCACCACCACCAGCTGTGTTGATACGAACTGAACCTTTTGGATACAGTGGTACTACGACCTACCCCTTCCCCCTTCTTTGCATGATGGGACGACCCTTTTTCAGCATGACGGTACGACCCTTGACGACGATGGTGCTGGACCCTTATATAAGGCACGACGGTACGACGGCCCTTGAGCTTCATTCACCCTTTGGCACGACCGCTGAGCGAGAATGAAACGACGCTTGAGCACGACTTTACGACCCATGAGCATGATGGCGTTTGACCTTTGACCTAATCCCTCAGGACTTGACCAAACAGCAACGGACGTGGTGTAGATACGTACTAGAAAAAGAAAAAAAAGCAACGAGAGGAAGTTGAACACATGCGGAGGAAGGAGTGACTCGCTGTGGCAGGAACTGAATGCGGATCATATTTTGCCCACGTCAGGGGAACCGACACACACGGCGGAGTAATACAAAATAGCGGGGAGCGAAGGGAAGAAAGAGTGTGCAGAACGATCTTTTTTGTTGTTTAGATCAGTCGTATTTTCCAGAGGGGATGTATGATTTCATGTTGCAGCTTCCACAGCACCGGGAGTGTAAGAAGCATGCTCCGAGAGAGTGGAAGAAGGGTATTAGGTACAGTGAGATCGCCTTAAGGAAAGAGAAGGCCTGTGAGTGGAAAGTATGGGAGAGAATATGAGGGGGGGAGGGGACCAAGTGAGAAGGTAGGTGGGTTAGACGAGCACCGCTGACGGAGGAGTGAGTGGTGGGTGATGTGAGGGTACTGGGTGAGGGTTGTGTGTGTGGCTGACGAAGAGTAAGAGGGTTTGCCTCGGCCCCTGTTGTGACCCAACGGTGTACGTCATAAGTAGGAGGTTATGACCTCCGACAGTAATATATAGTGATATAAATGTTGTCATCTGGTATGATACGAAACCCTCGACACTGTCATCTGGTTCGGTCGGAAACCCTCCACTCTGTCTTCTGGTTTGGTCGAAAACCCTACATAATAATCTGACATTGTCGGATACCCTATACCGTCATCTGATATGGTCGGAAACCCTCCACTCTGTCATCGGTAACCCTCCATAATCATATGACGTGCTCGGAAACCGTACAGTCATCTGATATGGTAGGAACCCTCCACTGTCATCTGGTGTGGTCGGAAACCCTCCACCCTGTCATCTGGTACGGTTGGTATGGTCGGAAGCCCTCAGAGGCATCTACTGTGGTTGGATACAAGGTTAGCTATAAAAAAATATGAAAAGCCCAAACCGTCTTTTTTTTTTCCCTTCCGTATCCTCAAATAAAGCCGGTAAAAATTGGATTCTTTTTTTTGTCATAAAATTCCCTCTCTCTATATATATATAGGGTCGCTTGTTTAGTCGCGCATGAAATAACCGCAGGATTCAAATATCCGCCAATTTAAGGCCCTCCCCTCCAAGGTTTTGGAATTGAGATGATTTTGGAAAGAGTAAGAGATTCAAAAATCGCGCCGCTTGTGCGGGCGGTATTGGCAACAGTGCGCGGCGGCCGTGGCTGGAAACATTACGCCGAGACGTCGGGTGAGTCGCCTCTCTCTCTCCGCCGACGTTATGAGTTTTATATTGCGCACGGAACGCCCTGCGGTGGGCGTTCCAGTGAAGACACAACGTTCTGAAATGTGGCGAACGCTGAAAAGCGAGTTGGAAGTGTTCAGACGTGTGGGGGGGAGAGTGTGGCCGGTGCTGGTTTGTTGTGGTAAGCGATGCCGTTGGCGTAGTTACGACATTGCACGCTTTACGACTTGAGAGAAGGAGCGGAGAAGCGTCTTTGCTCATGACGGAGTTGAGCTTAGTTCGATGAACATCATGGCAGGGGGTCTTGACGAAGCAATAACTGCCTCTAAGTTGGCCCCGTTTAAGAGGGCAGAGTGTGAGATGATTTCAACCGCGAAAATCACAACGACCCAAAGATATTTGGGGCTAGACTATTACGATTATTTTTTTTCTTGATGAGAAGATTTGCTTTATGAGATACGCGTCAATAAAATTTTTTTGCTGTATTTCTAATTTACAGGAAAATGACTCACAGTTACTCAGGAATCACCAACAGGAAAAGGGATCACAGGCTACCACTTTTCACCTCATGTTAACCGTGTTTCTTGGATGTCGAAGCAGAGATGCTGACTCTTTACCATAAAGACTGGTGTTCCATCTTCACATTCAATCTGTGTACAAATATAAACCAGGTGTTGGCTGATGATGGAGAGCAGCACATCCAAAACTATCCAATTTTCATGCATGAAAACACAATAGTTTGAATAGCCATTTTGTTCTTAGCGAATTTCAAATTCCACAAAATCACAATATTAAGGGGTTCTAACCAGGTTCAGTCTCGTCTCCCACAACCTACTGAGCTTTTTAGAGTCCAGCTCCAACCGAAGGAGTTTCTTTTCTTTAGTATATGTTTGATTTTACCTGAAGAATTGGTTGGGGCCACTGAAACAACAACTAAACTTGTTAAAGAGTACTTAAGCCACTTTGATCGTTTGTACGCTAGCTATGAGTCAGTCGGACCAAAAATTACATGTTACCACATAAGTGAACTTAAATTATATACTTTTTTTTTCTGAAGTTGAGTCTTTTTTTGGTTATATATTATTCCCAAGTTACCGATGACTTAGCTGTTTGTTTCTGATTATTATTTGTCCCTCAGTGGGTTTACCAAATAAGTCATTTTATTTTTGTGTAGTGATGGGTTGCATCAGTTGCCGGCGTCAGAGATTTTCTTTTGTAGAACAGTATTGTAAGGCTTGGTACTTTTTTTTTCTAAATAAATATATCGCACCCAATATTAGTTTACGCATTTAAACGCTGTAAGTCTGCCTTTATTTCCTTCATAGATAGACCAAAATCATTGCGGGTTGTGCAGTGGGAGTAAGATAACTTAAAGAATTTTCTTTGGAACATATAGTTTATTAAAAGCGTTCTTGTTAATGCAGCTGTTACAGATTTATCAAAAACACATATATATTGCTGGGGTAAAACACCGTTATTTATTTATTTTCTTGAAACCCATGTGGGGAAAATGGGCTAGACCCATTGGTGATAAACCGGGTCAGAATTCCTCCTCAGTGTCATATAGTATGGTGGGAAACCCTCCTCATTGTCACATAATGTGGTGGGAAGCCCTCCTCATTGTCATGTAGTATGGTAGCAAACACTGCACATTGTCATATAGTATGGTGGGAAACCCTCCTCATTGTCATATAATGTGGTGGGAAGCCCTCCTCATTCTCATATAGCATGATGGGAAACCCCGACATTGTCATATAATATGGAGGGAAACCCCCACATTGTCATATACTATGGTGGGTAACGCTCCACATTTTCATAGTATGATGGGAAACCTCCTACACTCATATATGGTGGGAAACCCTCCACACTCATATAGTATGGTGGGAAACCCCCACACTGTCATATAATATGGTGGGAAATCCTCCACACTGTCATATAGTATGGTGGGAAACCCTCCACACTGTCATATAGTATGGAGGGAAACCCTCCACACTCATATAGTATGGTGGGAAATCCTCCACACTGTCATATAGTATGGTGGGAAACACTTATATAGTATGGTGGGAAACCCCCACACTCATATAGTATTGTGGGAAACCCTCCACACTGTCATATAGCATGGAGGGAAACCCTCCACACTCATATAGTATGGTGGGAAATCCTCCACACTGTCATATAGTATGGTGGGAAACCCCCACACTCATATAGTATTGTGGGAAACCCTCCACATTGTCATATAATATGGTGGGAAACCCTCCATATTGTCATATGGTGGGAAACCCATTACGTTGTCATATAGTATGGAGGGAAACCCTTCACATTGTCATATAGTATGGAGGGAAACCCCCACACTGTCATATAGTATGGTGGGAAACCCCCACACTATCATATAGTATGGTGGGAAATCCCCACGCTGTCATATAGTATGGTGGGAAACCCTCCACATTAACAAAGTATGGTGGGAAACCCCCACATTGTCATGTATGGAGGGAAACCCCCACATTGTCATATAGTATGGAGGGAAACCCTCCACAGTGACATATAGTATGATGGGAACTCTCCTCATTGTCATATAGTGTGGTGGGAAACCCACTACACTGTCATATAGTATGGAGAGACACCCCCACATTGTCATACAGTATAGAGGGAAACCATCCACACTGTTATACAGTATGGTGGGTAACCCCCACACTGTCATATAGTATGGTGGAAAACCCTCCACATTGACATAAAGTATGTTGGGAAATTCTCTTCATTGTTATATGGTGGGAAACCCCCACACTCATATAGTGTGGTGGGAAACTCACACATTGTCATATAGCATGGGGGGAAACCTTCTACCCTGTCATATAGTATGTTGGGAAACCCCCTACACTGTCATATAGTATGGTGGGAAACCCCCACACTGTCGTATAGTATGGTGGGAAACCGTCATTGGATGACAGACACGGATGGCAAAGGACGCGGCAGACGACTTGGGTGACTCCCAACGTGGATGACAGATGACAACGCGGATGACGGATATAGGAGATGACAGCATGACGGATGGCAGATGACGACTTGGATGACAGATGACAACATGGATGCATGACGGATGGCAGATGACAACATGGCTGGCATCCGTGGACGACACAGAACACGGACGCACGACTTCGTCAGCGACTGCCCCAGGGCCTCAAGTCAGGCGTTGCTGACGAGACACTCTCAACACTCGGGTCCCCGGCAGACGCGACCTTCCCTACTCCAGACCTGAGGTGTGTACATTTAGCGCTGCATCGCCACTCCGCTGGCAGAGCATTCATCACCCGTAGACAAACACGATACTCGGCTAAGACTGCCGTGCATCCAAGAGCGTTCCCCTCGCGGGGTGGCTAATGCTGAGGCGCTGAACTAGAATGCCGGCCGCTTAGTCTGTTTCTCCTTCTCCCTCGCGCGCGGTTGATTTGATTGCTTCCCATACATGTAAAGAGAAGTTGTCCGCTGCATGCGCCAGGGCGCGTGCCGCCAGGGTATCGACAGCGCAACACCGTAACTGCCGGGATTCCGCTCGAAGTAATACAGTAGCAATGAAAACGTCAGTGACCAAAGGTCCTTCTTATAACCCTCTTCCTCCTCTCCTCCTCCTCCTCTTTTCCCTCTAGCGTTCTCTTCCTCGCCGCCACTCCTCGGAACACCCCCTTACGACAGACTTCCTCCCGAATGCTTCAGCTCCCAAAGACCCTTTCTCTCACTCCGGTCAACAAGCGAGATGTTTTACGTGGCCTTTACTGTACCTCCGGGACGGGACGCCTTTGGGCCAAGGGCCAGTCGCTTGAGCCGCACCTGCGTGAAGCTTTAGCTCATGACGTTATCCCTGGAACGCAGGCTTGAAACGGTGTACGTGAGGGGGATGTCAATGTACGGGGAGGGGGATATCAGTCTACGGGAGGAGGATGTCGGTGTACGGGAGGGGGATGTCAGTGTACGGAAGGGGAATATCAGTCTACTGGAGGAGGATGTCGGTGTACGGGAGGGGGATGTTAGTGTACGATACGGGGAAGTCACTGTATGGGAGGGGGACGTCGGTGTACGGTAAGGGGACGTCAGTCAGTGTAGCCTTTGGGAATGTGAATAGTAGTTCAGGGGAAAGTTGATTTACGTTGACCAGGAAGATGTGTTTCTGGGAACACAAAGGTGCGGTACTTGGGTACGATGGCCTGACCTCTGACCTGACCCGTATATAAGGTCGGATTTTGTATGGTGAGAAATGAGACGCGTGAAAGAATGTGTGACATCCATTGTAGCTTCCTTGCTCCGTTGAGGCCGGGAGTGTGTGTGTGTGTGTTACGGAGCAAGTGAGCGGATGGCGTGAGTGGTCCAGGCTGTGGCTGGCCTCAGTGTGTGGAGTTCTCGAGAGAGAGTCACACACACACACTCAGGCACGCCCTTTCTTGTCTTGTGGTATAAAACGCCGACTCTAACCGCGAATTTCTGGGTAAATCCGCTCTCGAGTTGTGCAGGTGTCGGCCTGGACTCGTCCCACAAACTTCTCACGGAGCTACTGAAAGATTCACTACTTCCTCTATTCCTCCTCCTTCTTCCCCTTCCCTCCCTCCCCCAACGGCTGCCTCTGCTTGCCTGGTAACCGACCTTTAATTAAGATTGGCATTTCTCAAGCTAGAGGAAGAACACACACACGGTGTCTTCCTCCTCTCATCTCAAATTCAACCTTAAACTTCTGCATCTGGTGACTTTTTATTTGGTGAACCAAAAGGTTAACGTGTCTTACTAGTCTCCGACTTTATTTTTTTCTTTTATTTGTACGTTCGTTAAATGCCTTGAGCTTTACTATCATTTCTCTGTCTATGTAGTTATTAGGAATTTATTTAACTAATATTCTCCGACAGCTAGCCTCGTCATAGGCCATCAGATCGTCTGTTATAAACTCTCGTGTAAATTGTTGTCAGATGTTTGAAGTCTTGATGCCACGTCAAGTTTCGGGTATTTGAAGTCTTGATGCCACGTCAAGTTTCGGGTATTTGAAGTCTTGATGCCACGTCAAGTTTCGGATATTTGAAAGTCTTGATGCCACGTCAAGTTTCGGATATCTGAAGTCTAGATGCCACGTCAAGTTTCGGATATTTGAAGTCTTGATGCCAGTCAAGTTTCGTATGTTTCAGAGTCTTGATGCCACGTCAAGTTTTGGATATTTGAAGTTTTGATGCCACGTCAAGTTTCGGATATTTGAAGTCTTGATGCCACGTCAAGTTTCGGATATTGTGAAGTCTTGATGCTACGTCAAGTTTCGGATATTTGAAGTCTTGATGCCACGTCGTTTCGGATATTTGAAGTCTTGATCCCACGTCGTTTCGGATATTTGAAAGTCTTGTCGCCACGTCAGGTTTCGGGTATTTGGAAGTCTTGATGCTACGTCAAGTTTCGTGTGTTTGAGAGTCTTGATGCCACGTCAAGTTTCGGATATTTGAAGTCTTGATGCCACGTCGTTTCGGATATTTGAAAGTCTTGTTGCTACGTCAAGTTTCGGATATTTGAAGTCTTGATGCCACGTCAAGTTTCGGATATTTGAAGTCTTGATGCCACGTCAAGTTTCGGATATTTTGAAGTCTTGATGCTACGTCAAGTTTCGGATATTTGAAGTCTTGATGCCACGTTGTTTCGGATATTTGAAGTCTTGATCCCACGTCGTTTCGGATATTTGAAAGTCTTGTCGCCACGTCAGGTTTCGGATATTTGAAAGTCTTGATGCCACGTCAAGTTTTGTGTGTTTGAAAGTCTTGATGCCACGTCAAGTTTCAGATATTTTGAAGTCTTGATGCCTTGTCGTTTCGGATATTTAAAGTCTTGATGCCACGTCGTTTCGGATATTTGAAGTCTTGATTCCACGTCGTTTCGGATATTTGAGAGTCTTGTTGCCACGTCAGGTTTCGGATATTTGAAAGTCTTGATGCCACGTCAAGTTTCGGATATTTGAAGTCTTGATGCCACATCAAGTTTCAGATATTTGAAAGTCTTGATGCCAGGTCAAGTTTCGGATATTTGAAAGTCTTGATGCCACATCAAGTTTCGGATATTTGAAGTTTTGATACCACGTCAAGTTTCGGATATTTGAAGTCTTGATGCCTCGTCTAGGTTCAAATATTTTGAAGTCTTGATGCCACGTCTAGTTTCAGATATTTGAAGTCTTGATGTCGTGTCAAGTTTCAGATATTTGAAGTCTTGATGCCACTTCAAGTTTCAGATATTTGAAGTCATGATACCACCTCAAGTTTCAGATATTTGAAGTCTTGATGCCACGTCATATTTCGGATATTCGAAGTTTTGATGCCACGTCAAGTTTCGAATATTTGAAGCCTTGATGCCACGTCAAGTTTCGGATATTTGAAAGTCTTGATGCCACGTCAAGTTTCAGATATTTGAAGTCTTGATACCACCTCAGGTTTCGGATATTTGAAGTCTTGATGCCACGTCAAGTTATGTCTCTTTGAGGCAGACTTCATCCCTCTGGTCCCACGTGTCTGGAACACTGACCGTACCATTGCTGGTTTCCAGAAGTAATCACCTACTCTGGCACTCCCTTCCGCGCGGCTCTACTGGTCTCCGTATATACCTCCCGTGCTGCCCTGCCTCCCCGCAAGTAATGGAAGAATGCCATCTGTATGCACTGGCATTTGCAGCATCCGATTGTCCTCATTGATAATTTAAAGCACCTTCTCTCTGCCTGGCCGGCCGGCCGGCCGCGCCTTGGATCTCTCTCTAGCGCGCGTCCCCGTCCCGCCACCGCTGCCGCGAGTCAAACCTGTCCAGTCCCATCTTTTAACCCACTACCCCCCTTCCCCTCACCCTTGAGCACGACAGCGCTTAAAGAAGAGACGACACGTTGGGTTTGATGACCAGAGAGGCCTCTGACCCGAGGGGGGGTCGTCGTGTTGAAGGGTGACGACGACGACGACGACGCCTCGTCGTCGTCGTCTCGTCGTCAAGCCCAAGAGAGGGGGAGGAACTCGCAGTGTGGCACGTGTCGTGTCGTGTGTACCTACCCGGAGGAGGAGGAAGAGGAAGAGGCGGCTCCTCTCCTTCAGATGCCCCGGCTTGACGCGTCGTGTTTGCGTGCGCGCGCGTGTGTGTGTGTGTGTGTGTCAGTCAGCTCTACGTCCAGAAATCCTCCCGACGTGTTTTGTTTTGCCCACATTGCAGCCATGATTGATGCATTCCGTCGAGGCTACGAAGGCGATTTTTGTGGTAATGTTATCCTGCCTTCCCTCCCTCCCTCCCCATCCCACCACCAGGAGGTAAAGGTTGACCCGCGCGTGTGATGTATCACCCCTGTCGTAATAGCGCACACTGCAGAGGTTAATGTGTTTTGTGTGTGTGTGTGTGCGCTTGCGTTTCCTCTCCTCGCGCCCCAGTAAATCCCTCATGCCCTACACGGGGAGGAAAGGTCGCATCCTCGTTGTGTTATCTTTCGTTGTGTAATCCGACAGTTTGACGACGTGGGCTGTGCGTTATGCCGCGAAAGGTTAACGTTGTTTCCTCTCTCTCTCTCTCTCTCTCTCTATCTCTCTGCATCCATCCCAAAAGGTCCGTGGCTATTGTCTCCTGTTCCGACGGTTTGACGGTCGGGGGGAGGGGGGGGGGATGTCGGACGTGTGTGTGTGTGTGTGTGTGTGTGTTGTGGTCTGCAGTCAATAGTTCACGTGCTTTCGGGTGTAGCGACACCTTACATTGTCCTCCACACTCGCGTATAGGAATGACGTGTTTTGTCGGCGCCCAACTGTTGGTGTGTTCTCTGTAACACTGCCAAATACTGTATTTGCCCTCTGTCCTCTTACGTAACAACTGACGCGCTCTGTACCCAGAGATAAGGGGAAGAAGCCTCGGCTATCTGAACCCAGAAGTCCAGTCTCTCTTTGTTCTGAAACCCAAAAGGCAGACGACTCGGTTCTGTGCTCTCCAAAAACCCCGGGAGTTTCACCTGTCTCGTGTCTATAGACAGACAAAGGCTGGCGCGTACCCTCTTTTGCGTCCAGAGGTCCTCCGTCCGTGTCCCCTCACTGCACAGAGAGGATGACGTGATCTGTGTCATCGGGCTGTGACTCGTTCTCTGTCCTTTGTTTTGAAAGGTCGGATGCCCTTTGTTTTCCGTCTCTAAAGGTGTACACACACACACACGCAATGTTTTCTACCCACGGATGATTGGCTTTGGCCCCCCCCCCCGGGGGGGGGCTTTAAAACACAATCAGTTAACGCGTGTCTTTGAGTTCTAATGAGCCTCGTGTATCTTACACTGAAGGGTAAACTGTGTTCCCTGTTTGACGCTGGGAGCTTAGGACGTGGGATGGATGTTACACCCAGAGAGAGAGTGAGGGTGACAGGCATCGTGTTTTGCACCCTAAAGCTTAGAGCGTTTTACAGCAGCTAACACCCTAGACTGACATGTTGAGCTTCCCCCACACCCTTAATGTTCTGTTGATCTGTACACAAGGGGTGTTTTAAATTCGACATTCTTCACACCCAGGGATTTGTGTTCTGAGTTGCTTTGTCCTACACCCAAAGACTGGCTTTGTTGGTGTTCTGCACGCAGAGGTTGATGGGGGAGGGGGTGGTGTGGGTGAGTGTGCGATGCTCATAACTACGACATCGACGTGGTTCTCTGTGTGTGTTCTACGCCCAGATGTTGAGGGGGATGGGGATATGTCTGTGATGGTGGCCGGAGAGGAGAGCCACTGACGTGTTCTAGTCTTTGTGTGTGCGTTTGGAAGGGCCCTGGGTGCCGGCTATTAGCCAGCCAGAACAGTGTGTGGAGGTGAGGTGAGGTGAGTTCAGTTCCTAGCCACGCGGGTATACGTGCGACAGGATCTGTGCGAGGGGGCAAAGGGAGGGGGGGGGGAGGGTTGGGCTTTAATGCGTAGCGCTCACCGCTTGAGGGAGAGAGAGAGAGAGAGAGAGAGGGCTGGACGAGTTCGTTCCGGGGTGGGGACTGGCGGCGGGACAGGTCGACGACCTCTGGCGGTGTATATATAAACACTAACGCAGGAGTGACCTTTGTATGTAACATGGCGGGGTGTGTGTGCGTGTGCATGTGTGTGTATGTGTGTGTGTTTGTGTGTGTGTGTTTGTGTGTGTGTGTGTGTGTGTTTGTGTGTGTGTGTGCGTTGACGGTGGCGGCGGCGGCAGTGGTGGTGGTGGTGGCGTTGGTAGTGAGGCAGGCAGGCAGGCAGCCAGTCTGTCTCTCCTCGTGCCGTGGTGTTGGTGGCCAGGCACATACACACACACACACACACACACCTCCCCTGCCGCCACTCTTAAAGCCTGACCTCAACCTTGCGCTCCCACGAACCCGGGGACACCCCGCCCTCCGTGTATGTGTGTGTGTGTGTCTGTGTCCCTCTCTCCCTCAGTGCTCCCTGATGTAACGCTAACTGAATCTCTATATTGACTGTATGACACACACACACACACACACCATACCCACCACTAGCACCTCCTCTTCTTCTTCTTCTTCTACTTCTTCGGGTCGCAGGTGGAGGGGCTGGGGCTGGGGCGGCCGGGCGTGTAACCTCTCGCCCGGGCCATAGCATGTGGGCTGGTAAATAAAGTCGATTGAAATTGAAATTGAAGCTCCCCCTGGTTGGTGCCCGGGCGGTTGGCCAAGGTTAGCGAGGCTTTAACATTACGGTCGCGTCCAACCGGTTGCCTTGCCCGGGCGTGTTGTTTAACCCGGCCACAGGGCCATGAGTGGCGTGTCCCTCTCCGACCGGGAGGGCCCCAGTGTGATCCTGAAGGTGTGTGTGTTGTTGTATGTATGTGGAGGTAGGAGTGGCGGAGAGTGCGTGTGTGTGTGTGTGGTGTGTGGGGCGGGTGGATGGAGGCGCGGGTCGGTGGGCACCCCGACAGTGCTGGTCATGGCGGGAGCGGAGGAGGACGCGCCTCCCATTCTCTCCTGTGTGTCGTCTCGGTCATCACGACCTCCTCTGCGGTCTGCTGCACGGCATCGCCCCGCCGCTGACGCTGCTGCACGGGACCAGGCCGGCGGAGGCCGTCATGCGGGTGATGAGGGGAAGGGGAGGGGCGTGTGGGTCGGCCGGATGCGCCCCCTGCCTGCCGGGAGTGCAGCAGCAGCAGCAATAGCAAAGGCAGCAGCGTTCAGCAGCAGCAGCAGCAGCGGCAGCAGCAGGAGGAGGAGCCGTGGCCTCAGTGCAAGAAGCGCAGTGGTGGAGGCCAGAGCGCCGCCACAACCTCTCCTGAGAGCCGCACGCCGCTCCACGTCCCTGCCTCACTTGCTCCTCCAGCCTGCGCTACACTCTCCACCCGAGGCTGCCCCTCCACCACGTCGGCGACGACCGCCTCCTTCCCCCGCGTCGGGCTCCACCACCACCACCACCACCGCCGCCGCCGCCGCCGCCGAGGACGACGACGACGACGACGACGACGACAGCCCTCCCGCAACACTCCTCGCCAACAGTCATTTTCCTCCGAAGGTGTCGGCTTCCGCGGAGCCTCCCACAGTGATGTGTGATACTAAGAGTGGCAGTGTCTTGGAAACGGAAAGTGTCTTGTTCGGTGTGTTTAAGAGTGCGATGAGAGAGGGAGGAGTAGAGGAAGAGGAGGAGGAGGAGGAGGAGGAGGATGATGCCGATGATATGGATGGGGAAGAGGGAGAGGATGGTGGAGACGGGGAGATGGGGGCAGAGAAGACTGGGCAACGAAGGGCCGCGAGATACGATTCGGCCGACTCCTCTGACAGGTAAGGTGGCATGCTCTTGTGTGTGGGGTGTCCAGGTGCTCCTCCACACACACACACACACACACACACACACACAAACACACACACACACACACACACACACACACACACACACACACGTTACATGTATGTATATATGCAAGGTTAGGAGACGGGGGAGGAGGTGCAACACTAAAGCCATAAATCTTCCTCCCAGATAGCAAATAGCAGTTGGACATACGCACAGACACACACACACACACACACACATATGCCCATTAACATACCACAACTGACAGCCCACTAGTGCAGTCACCTCCCCAAGTACTCACAGAAAAAAAAAACCCTGCAGCGACCTCCCCATCACTCCCCACATGATAGATCACAACAGTAACCTTCCCAGTACTCCCCATGGGTAATATACTACTACAGTAACCTCCCCAACGCTCCCCATAGGCAATAAACCACTACAGTATCCTGCCCAATACTCACCACAGGTAATTTAAATCCCCCTTCAGTGACCTGCCCTTCGTACGCTGGGATTATTCATAAACTTAGCGAGGCTCGGACGCCACTGTCAGCCTTCCAGAAGCAGCGATGACGAAACGGTATCACTGTAAACAGTAGTGACAGTGAAAGTAGCATCTGTTACGTAGCGATAATGGTATGTGCAATAACAGCAGTGCAGGCAGCAACAGCACCCATAGTAGCAACAACAGTGACAGCAGTGACAACAGGATTGGGAGGAGTAACAGTGATAAAAGCAATAGTGAGAACAACAGTGGCAACAGTAGTTACAAACAGTAGCAACAGTGACAGTGACACTGGCGGTAACGACAGTAACATTTACAGCAACAACAGTGACAACAGTAACAGTGGCAAGAAAAGCAATAACTGACAACAGCACTGACAGCATCTAAGCACATCGGAAACGGGAGCGCCAGCGGTGACACCTGCAATATTGACATCCATGTTTGTGGCAGAAACAGCAGTGAGAGTGACGGGAACAAATATTTGACAACGGAAACAGTGAAAACTATTAGAAATGATAGAGTAACGGTGGCAGTAACAGTGACACCAACAGATCTATAACAGTGACAGTGAAACCAACAGAAACAGTAACAGTAGAACCAACAGATCAGTAACAGTGACTAACAGCGACACCAACAGAAGCAGTTAACAGTAGAACCACCATAAGCAGTAACAGTAGAACCAACAGATTAATTACAGTGATGAACAGTGAAACCAACAGAAGCATTACCAGTAGACCAACAGATCAGCAACAGTGACTGTAACAGTGAAACCAAAAGGGACAAAAACAGTTGAACCAACGGATCAATAACAGTGGACCCAACAGATCAGTAACAGTGAAACCAACGGAAGTCACACTGGGAGCTGGAAGTGGTGAAAAAAAAAGAGTAATATTCAGTGCAACGGTTTCACTGCCATGAGCAACAGGTGAAATTAGTGAGCAGTGGCAGCGTTAAGGATGAACAGTAATTGATACCCGTTACGTCAACAGGTATATGAATATACAACAGATGGAGACAACGGCAGTGGGCGGGGACAACGGAAGTATAACTTAACAGCAACAGTGAGAGCATCATTTTAAGTGTCAACGGGAGCAACAGTATATATTTAAATACAGCATTAAGCGCAAGTGGCGTTGAGGCGACGCCAGCAGTGATAATAGCAGTGATGACAGTGAATGAAAAGATACAGTAACTGCAGACCAGTGCCTTGTGTGGACGGTGGTAAACTAAGCGAGACTTGTTTACTCTCGGAGAAGGTCAGACTAGAGCATTATACTCGGGTGAGTAACATTAGCGCGAAGCCTGATGAAGAGACGGTGGTATAGATTAAATGGTGTCAGATTAACGAGAAGGATCAACGAGGTCGCTAAACATTAGACATACTGTCGTCGTTAAGCTGTTACTAAGATAAGCTCGTTATGCCCGTTGACGCTCGTAACATTGTAACGTAGGGACCTCAATAGTAATTCCTGAGAACAGAATTTTTTGGAAAGAACTGAAGATGGAAGAGGCGACAGTGACGCTGACAACAGCACTGTCGCTGACAGCATCGATAGTGACAACAACAGTGTGTCTGATACTGGTGACAGCAGTAACCCGGACGTCATCACTATTTAAGAACAGCACTGAGTTACCTTACCTATAACATACCTTCCCTAGAACATACAGCTTGACCACAGCTTAAGCGAGACTCTACAGTAACGAGACCACAGCTTTGAATTTATTCTTGTCTGTGTGTGTATATAGAGGGATTTTATATTTATACACCGGCGGGAAACCAATATAAACAGGTAACGGCAGTGGCGGTAGGAACTTAGAGCAATATGATCTGCAGGTGGTGCCAGGCAGCGCCCAGGGAAGCAACAGATTGACCAGAAACAGTGATAGGCAGATAACAGATAGACCACATGGACAACAGATAGACTGCAGTAGCAACAGATGGTCGACAGCAACAACAGACAGACTTCAGTCTTAACAGATGGACTGCAGCAAACAGCACATAGAGTCCGTTGCAGCAACGGGGCCACAAGCACATACATAGCAACAGCTGTAATGGAAGAGCCCGCTGGGTCGGTAAGACCTACCTCAGGAGAGAGACGGCAACGAGAGCGGGGCTGGGATGGGCAGTCAGGCAGGGAGGCAGCAGCAGTAGCCCCCAGCTTGTAAGAGTAGGAGGCGAGTGAGAGGGAGGGAGAGGGAGAGCGAGAGAGAGAGGGGAGGGCAAGAGGGAGGCAGACATAAGGAGAGCGGTGGCAGGCCAGGCCAGGACAGGGCAGAGCAGGGCAGGGCGGTGATAATAGGGGGTCGGATGGGCGGGCAGCTCCATCGTACCCCAGGAGAACCAACCGCCCGCCCGCCCGCCCTCCCTCCCTCACCCAGCCCTCCCCACCTGCCGACCTATCCTATCCTCCCTCCCTCCATCATCATCATCATCATCATCATCCCCCACCCGCACCCACCCCTTCCCCCTTGCCTGCCTATCCGTAGCTGCACCAGGACCTACCCCCCCGCCTTTCCTTCCCTCCCTCACGCCCACGTTCATCCGTGGTTCAGACGTTCCTCCCCCTCCCCCTTCATGAGGGCCGTTTGTCATTCTCATGTTATGCTGTCGCGTCCACCGTGGGCCTGACGAGACACCCTGGGAACACGGAGTTATATCTGTTGGTTATTTTCTGAGGCCAGTTGAATGGTGGTAGTGGTGATGGGCGGTGTGTGTGTGTGTGTGTGTGTGTGTGAGGTAGTCGTGATGGTCGTACAGGGAGACAAGGCAGGATGGTGAGGGAGGGTCGTCGTGTGCAGGGAGGGAGACAGGCAGGGCTGGCCGCCCACAACAGAGAGTGGCCACGAGTGAACGACCTGAGGACACCGCTGCCTCTGTCTCCCCTCCCCCCCTCTCTGGCCCCCCTCCCTCTCCCCCCGCCATCCTCGTCCTCAACCTGTACCCAAACTCTCCCCCTTCCCTCTCCCGCCCACCCTGCCTGCCTGCCTGCCTGCCTACCCTCGACCTCCTCCCCTTCCCCCCCCTCACCCCCTGTCTCCTACTCGACCTCCCTCTCCCCCCCTGCCTCTCACAATCTCTACCTCACCCTCCAGCCTGCCTCCCTTGTCCTCGTCCTCCACTCCCTCCCATTCCCGGCCCCGTTACCTTCACCCTCACCCTCCACCTCCCGTCACCGCCGCATCTTGCGCGCTCGTTCCCTTCCACCAGCCTCCTCCCTCTCTCCCCCTCTCCCCCCTCCTCCTCCTTCCTCCTCCACCCTCCGCTCCTGCTCCCTGCGCAGCACCCTGAACCTGCACAGGCAGCAGCAGCAGCAGCAACAGCAGAGCCCTGCCCCCCTCAATTGTGCAGACTCTGAGGTCTAATAGCTTTCGCAATGCTAGATAATTTCGACAGGGTGACAACGTAACATTTCTCCAACAGTGAGATTGGGAGATTCAGCAAGATTCATTTGACGAGAAACGACGGAATCGCAAAGTATAAGGGAGGAACACGTAATAGTAACGCGGGCAAGAGCCGTGGGAGAATGTAAAGACGCTACACACCTTCATAATCGAGGCCCGACAAATACCGTTGTGATATCTGTTATCAGTAAATACTCTTGCTCGAAGAGGCAATTGATGCCTCTTCTGTGGCCTCCTTCTTTTTCTAGGATCCCAGCGCCCCCAGTAAAAGCCGCGTCCGTTTAGAGCAAAGAACGTTTCCCGTCCACTCTTTCCTGTAATACGAAATTTCTCGTGGCAGTATTATTTTCTCCATGCCACATGGGTGTTTTCTCTAGCTTTATCGCCCTCTCGTGAGTTGAGCCGGAGGGAGAGGTGGGTGGGCGGTGGGGAAGGTTCCTTCTGATTTAATATCCTGTTTCTCCCAGATATGGCTGTAGATAACCTTGTCTACTCCCCAGTCCATGTTATCTGTCCTTTCCTTGTACTCCTTTATGCTCCCGCTGCAGCAGCACCCTGACCATTGGACATGCTCCACCACTACCGCCCTGACCCTGGACATGCTCCACCACCATGACCTTGACCTTGAACACACACACACACACACACACACACACAAATCTCTAGGAAGCGTCAGTAATGATCGCCGACTAGGCACCACAACCAGACCACCACCACCACCACCACCACAACAACCACCACCACTACTTCCTGGGGGCTTGGGAGACATGAGAGAGAGAGGGGGGGGTCGGGGGAGAGGGGGGGGGGAGCTCTGTGTTTACACGCCCCACCCGCCATATTTTGAGGTTCAAACAAGATCAGGGCCGACGGTGCCATTTTAAGTTCAGGTCCTGGTAATACCGCTTATTAAATTGTCATCGGGAGAGTTGCCTTAGATAAATGTGTGTGTGTGTGTGTGTGTGTGTGTGTGTGTGCCTGTGTGTGTGTGTGTGAGTGCTTGTGGCAACACGGGGAGGAGGCGGGGGCAGTTCATGAATGCATGCATAGTACAGTCGTGGGAGGTGAGGAGGAGGAGGAGGACGACGACGATACCATGCCAGGGGAACACACACACACACACACACACACAGACGTCCGTCGGCCTTCAGGCTCTCTCTTGGCACCGGTGTCCACACCCTCAAGGCCGGACCCCAGGCTCGTCACTGCCTACCTGCACACACACACACACACACATGCACATGCACGCGTCGGCCGGCCGGGCTGTGGCCACGGCCGACCAGCAGTACAGCTTTATCGAAGTGCGTTATTGGGAAATTTATACTCTTACTTTAAAGTGCTTCGAATTATTATTATTATTATTATTATTATTATTATTATTATCACTATTATTATTATTATTATTATTATTATTATTATTGTAATTATTATTATTATTATTTTCCTTGCCTACTTTTTATTCGCTTAAGGGAAAGTATTACGTTTGATTCATTACTCTTTGTTTCGCTTGCTTAAGGGAAAGTGTTACTTTTAATTCAATACTTTTATTTCATTCACTTAAGGGAAAGTATTACGTTTAATTCAATTGCTCTTATTTCCCACTTGTGTCTCGTCACTTATCTGGTGGAAGGGGAGGTGGTTGACGTACTGTCTGTATGTCTGTGAGCCCCGTAGCTTCAGCAGACGGTGCGAGCGTGTCGGTACGTGGCAAAGCATGGACGAGGTGAGGGCGGAGGGAGGAGTGGTGACGCTGACTGAGACATAATCTAACACGGTGTGTCGGAAATTACCGGTTAAAACTTAATTAATTAAGACGGCGTGGGTGAGCACGTCTCTCGCGGCTCGTGTAGGCCAGGCGTGGCCTTCCCACCGGGGGAATATATATATATATATATATATGTGTGTGTGTGTGTATGTGTGTGTGTGTGAGTGTGTGTGTGTGTGTGTGAGTGTGTGTGTGTGTGTGTGTAATTGTTTATTATTTGATACCAAGAAAATTGTTTCGTTCGTGTATGAGGCACCGCAGCGAATGCGCTCCGCTGGCAGAATGCAACGAGTGGATTCTGGAGAAGATGAGACACTCGGGCCAGATGACGGTAATCGGCAGAAGCGCTTCCTGGACGTCATGACTCACGGTGGCTTGATAAACCCTCGCTGGCCGATGATGATGGTGGCGGTGGTAGTGATGATGATGATGGTTGTGGTGGTGGTAGTGACGATGATGGTGGTAGTGATGGTGATGGTTGTGATGGTAGTGATGATGATGATGGTTGTGGTAGTGATGGTGATGGTGGTGGTAGCGATGATGATGGTTGTGGTAGTGATAGTGGTGGTGGTAGTAAGGATGGTGGTAGTAGTGGTGTCAGTGCGAAGGAACGTGACACTGCTCATGACTGGTCTGGCCTTTGGAGAGGACCTACCCTGGCTGCCGTGACCCGGTAGTGCATGACTTCATCGTGACCTAACCTTCACCACCCGTCTTGTCTGCCCACGCACACACACACACACACACACACACACACACACACATGCCTTTGCTCATCTTGGCCTTTGTAAATGACTTACCGGAAGGACTGGACTCTCGCTTGGATATTTTTGCGGATGTTGCTGAGGCCTCACTAGGGAACGGACGTCGAGAGTGAGGACTGCATCAGTTTACAAGGGGACCTAGGCAAACTCAGAAGTGTGTCTGGGTTGATGGATAAGATCGAACCCGAGCGAGTGTAATGAGGATGGGACAACGCACCGAAAGTACGTCTCTCTGCCATTATTAATTCAGTCAAGGAATAAGCTGCAGGAATTTATACATGAGACGAGGGAACCTGGGAGTCGACGTTGTACCGAAGCTGTCGTCTGTTTGAAGTGTGAAAGAGACAAAGGAGCCCCTCTGCTGGCAGATACTAGCATTCGCGTTCTAGTACAGTGGGTATAGAGGTATATTTAGCTGTCTGTCCACATAGGAATAGGTTCAAGAGCTTGAATATACTTCTCCAGGTTTGGTCAAGACACTTAAATAAGCAGAGAGAATTGATGGAGAGGGTTCAGTGGAGGGCATCATATGTTGGTGCCAGAATTAACAGAGATGAGTTACGGTTAGAGGTGAGAGGCGATACAGATTTTTTTTTCCACCATGAAAAAGAGAAGAGCAAGGAGTGATATGATCAAAACCCTTCATAATTTTTTCTTTTTAATATCAGCAGTGGACAGTTCTTCGAGAACTACAAGGATAGAGCAATCAGAGGCCATAACATGCAAGGATAGAGCAGTCAGAGGCCATAACGTCCAAGGATAGAGCAATCGGAGGCCATAACGTACAAGGACAGAGCAGTCAGAGACCATAACATGCAAGGATAGAGAGCAGAGACCATAACATGAAATTAAACAAGGAAATCCTTTCATAGCATAAGATTAACGGAATAAACTTGAGCTGTGAGACTGTGAATTTGGACTGCTGACATGAGAATAGGAAGTCGTCCGATAGTAGTCAGAGTTTAAGGGATGGGAAGTGGGGGCCACGAGTGGAAGACTCCCTCCTCCCCCGTACGGTACAGATGGGTGGTCACACACACACACACACACACACACACATTTTCCCAAAAATAGTGCTTAAATGATCCGATGTAGATTTTTCCTGTTACCTGATCTATTTTCAAGTATGGGAAATAACGTAACAAAAAAACCTGTTTTTTCTTAACGTAGTGTGGTAACAGAAGTTGTGTGTAGAGGGGGAGGGGGTGGTTTAGTTAGCGTATTTGTTGATATGACGTCATGCAAGGTAGGTACCCAGGCAAGGGCTTTGTTTGCCAAGTGGCCCGGCACAGCCCAGCGGGCAGACCCACCACAGCTTAGCTACACTGGAGAGAAGAAAAAAAGAAGTTCCCCCCACTACACTATGGTGTGATCTGGTCAGCACCCGCTACGCTATGGTGTGCTCTGGTCAGCACCCACTACACTATGGTGTGCTCTGGTCAGCACCCACTACACTATGGTGTGCTCTGGTCAGCACCCACTACACTATGGTGTGCTCCGGTCATCACCCATTACGCTATGGTGTTCTCTGGTCAGCACCCACTACGCTATGGTGTGCTCTAGTCAGCACGCACTACGCTATGGTGTGCTCTGGTCGGCACCCACTACACTATGGTGTGCTCTGGTCAGCACCCACTACACTATGGTGTGCTCTGGTCATCACCCACTACACTATGTTTAATCTGTTGAGCACCCACCACACTATGTCTCTGACCTGTTCAGGGCCCATCACAGTACGACCTGACGTGTTCATCACCAACCATTCGACATCCCTGGTCGTACCAACGTTGCTAAAGGGTCGTACGTACTTCTAGGGCGTGGTACGCCTTGCGCAAGACCGTATAATGCGTAAATGTGTGTGTGTGTGTGTCTTTATTATATGTCTGTGTTTGTGTGTATGTGCTGATGTTTATAGGTGTGTGCGTCTCCCACACTGGGAGGTCCGTAGAGAAGACCATGTCTGACGTACCCACACCGGAAAGGTCCGTCAGGACACTGTAAGCTGACGTACCCACACCAGAAAGGTCCGTCAGGAGACCATGTCTGACGTACCCACAACCGGGAAGGTCCGTCAGGAGACTGTGGGCCTGACGTACCCACAACTGGGAAGGTCCGTCAGGAGACTGTGGGCTGACGTACCCACACTGGGTAGGTCCGTCGGGAAGACCACGGTGTATGGGGAAGCCTCCTTACCTCCAGCTCTGTTCCTGTGTGTGGGAGCGTGTACCTCTCGCATCTCGTCGTTCTTTGTTCTTGCGATGCCACCTTCCTCACCTCTCTCCCTCACTCTCCCTTGAGACGCTCCTCTCGTAGCCATACTAATTTGTAAAGTATCCTCCTCCTCCTCCTCCTCCTCCTCCTCCATGGGCCCTGGGAGGAGGCGTGCGCCAGAGTATGGCAATCCACAGCGGCTGGTGGGGGCGTTGCGCTGGCCGAAGCGAGGTGGTGGACCCGACCCTAACTGTGAGAGGGTGATTACCCTCTCCTGTACCCAGTGCTCTTTCATGGTCACCACGCCGAATGTTGACGTCCTCGGCAACCGACCGACCGAGCCGACATCCCCCCCTCCCTCCCTTCCCCCCCCCCCCTCTCTCTCTCTCTCTCTCTCTTCGGCAGGCGGGCCGCGCCGCGCCGCACCGCCCGCACCGCGCCGTCTTCTTCTTCGTCCTATGTGCCGAATTCACTATAACACCTTTTGTCCTCCCTCCCCTCCGCCCTCCCTCCCTTACCGTGGAGGAGGAGGAGGGTCTTCTTCAGGCTGGGAGTGAGGGGGAGGAGGGAGGGAGGGAGGGGTGCGGGGGGGCATAGTCCGGACGTGTGTGGTGGTTGTGGGGGGGGGGGGATAGGGATAGGTAGACATCGAGGGGGAGGGGAGAGGGGAGGGGGTTGATTAGGACGTGAGTGGTAAACGAGAAGAAATAAACAAGTGCAGCAGGGCGGAGGAAGGCGGGCGGCCAGGTCTCGCTCGGCCCGCGCTCTCCTCTTCCTCCCCACCTCCTTCCTTCTCCTCCCCCCCCGCTCCCTCTTCCCTCCCTCCGCCTCCCCCCCTCCCCCCCACCTGGGCCGTGCACTAGTGGTCTTCGCCTCCCGTAGAGTTCTTCCTGGGTAACCTGGTCCCGTCCACCCCGCCAGTGTGGCAGATTTCCTCGTGTCTCTTTCCCCCCCCCCCCTCTCCCTGTTTGTAAAGTGTGTTTGTCGGTGCGTTTCTCTCTCTCTCTCTCTCTCTCTCT
>JAYMFT010416031.1:0-17932 GCA_038088735.1 Panulirus argus | reverse complement strand
ATAGATAGATAGATAGATAGATAGATAGATAGATAGATAGATAGATAGATAGACAGATAGATAGATAGATAGATATAGATATATTGGATCAATGTGGTACACGGGGGGCAACGTGCGTGATGTCATTGGGATGAAACAAGGCATATGAAGCAGTAAAGGCTAGCCACGGAGAAGCTCTAGATGTAAGACTGGTTTCCATACATTAAGCATGACATCTAAAGAGGACGTGTGTGCAAATGAGACTCTTACTAGTTTGTTCCTGACGCTACCTATATATACATTACTTAAAAGCACTCCTTTACACTTAGGAGGCATGATAGAGAGTCTGTTATCCACAACAAAAATCTTTATGACCCATTACTGAGGTCCCTGGGAGAAGAATTACCAACAAATCAAAGTAACACGTTAAATAAACAAGCTATGACCTAAGGTCAAGCCACCTTCACTGTTACATAAAAACACAGACTTATTAACAATTGGGCTGACATGTGTAACAACGCTTAAAGCATACCTTAATATAATTCACAGCGGTGACTATCATCATAACCTGCACCTCCAGAGACTGTAGTCAATTATATCATTATGAGTGAAACAGTGCCACAATTTGTTATGACGAAAGGTAATTAAGTCATTATGGTCTCCTGTGCAAAGCGAAGCAATGAATTCGTCTGCTGTAATTATATCAATTTACTGAATTCCCTTCCTCCAAAAAAAAGAAAAATACCTTCATTTCTAAGAATGTCAGGTCATCGTTTACCAGTTATACAAATCTTTCTCTCTCATTTACGAACAGCTAGGTCACTACCGCGTACATTACAGTAATTAGAATGATTACAAATAAAGTATTTTGCATTTTCCATAGCAAATGCTCTCTTATAAGTGTAAAGTAACTTCAGGCTATGAAAAGCTGTGATAATTAAGAAATACATCAATCAAACAATCAAATGCAACAGAAGCTTTATCAACACCTATAAACACAAAGCAACACAATCCATTATGAAACGCTGAACCCCTTGAATATTCAGGGCCGTAACAATCACGCAATTATAAACTTTAATCAGGGAGTCACACACACACACACGCAGCAATCACCTCTATCAACGAAGCATTTGACATATTAAATAACTGTTTACCGAAAACACAAGGGGCGTTAATATTCTCAACTACTGACTGCTGAACAAGGGACACGACAGTTGCCTGCGCATATTAACTACCGTGATGTACGAGGCCTGTTTTGATGATGCAGGGTTAAGGCCCAGGGAAAGTTATGCCTCTTCATTTACGCCCCAGAGCTTGGAATCAAGACTGATACTGTGTAACAGTTCTGTTGCTGTGAGGCGGAAAGAAAATGGGGTAAGGGGGGAAAAGTGTCACAGGGGAGAATATTTCCTCGTTTTCAAACATCTATGAATTAAGGTTTTGTTGGCATTAAGAATAAAAAAAAATCACGTAATTTTCTCGTACATGGGAAAATTTTCTACCCGTATAATGTTTTTACTCGACTGTATCAATAAATCTTTCCTTGCGCGACAAAATACCTCATACAAATTCATTTATGTGCATGTATGCATACCAGGTGGAGTTGGCTAGCTTCCTGAGCGCTGCAAGAGGCTTGAGACACCAGGCATCCCACAAGAAAACGAAGCATCTAATGCAATCCTGACTGCACCTCTCCCACCACAAACGCCCCCAAAGACCATGGGGCAACGAGGAATAAACCACCATCCCCTTAACGACCAGCATATGGCATGAAGCAATCAGAAAGTGATAGAGAGAAGACCGGAGACTCCATCCACTCTCGCGGATAATGCAAATAAGGTAAACGGATCTCGTAAGGAAAATTAAAAAAAGATGAAGCTTAAAAGAGAGCTGAGATGAGATGAGATGAGATGAGAATATAATATTACTTGCAAAACTTGCGGCGAGGGACTTTTTTCGAGAGATTTCTGAAAAAGAGAAACTGAAGAGGAGTAAGGTGACATGGAGTGGAGTTGAGAAAAAGGGAGGGAGGAAAAATGTGAATATAATACGCCTTACGAGAGATGCAGCGAGTGTGTGTGTGTGTGTGTGTGTGTGTGTGTGTGTGTGTGTGTGTGGGAGGTGGGGGGGGGGGGGTGGTCGGGTCGGCTGATGTAATCTGCTGGGCATATCACGGCACCTCAGCCGGATGCAATGGTGGCTTGGGGCTTCAAATCCTCCATTTCCTAAAAGCAAATATTCCTTTTTCTTTTAATTTTCTTTAATTCTTACGTTCTTAGATATCCGAACCTTTTGCTTTCGTGACACTAACGCACCCACCCACACACACACACACACACACACACACACACGGTTGATTCTCACTAAGAGCTGGGTGGACTAGTGAGAGCAAACTAATGCCTGAGACGTACTATTCATCACTCCTGCAGAAGTGGTTTAGGTCCTGAGGATTATCATCACTCTTGCGGCAGTAGCTCAGGCCCTGAAGACCACCATCGCTACTGCAGAAGTAGTTCAGACCCTGAAGACCACTATCACTTCTGAAGCAGATGTTCAGATCCTGAAGACCACTATTAGAAGCGAAAGTTCAGACCCTGAAGACCTCTATCACTTCTGAAGAAGAAGTTCAGACCCTGAAGACCACTATTAGAGGCAAAAGTTCAGACCCTGAAGACCACTATTAGAAGCAAAAGTTCAGACCCTGAAGACCACTGTCACTTCTGAAGCAGAAGTTCAAACCCTGAAGACCAAAAAACCTCCTGCGGTAGTAGTTCGGACCCTGACGACCACCATCCCTCCTTGCAGCAGCATTTCAGGCCCTGAGGACCATCTGTTCAGAATCTCAAACATTTACGATCAGGCAAGACAAAGAAACAGAGACAAAATATAAACAAACAGATGAGAGAAAGGCCAGCGTTATAGCTATATCCCTCACTGTTCGGGATAATACCAAAGCATCTTACTGGAAAACGAATATTAACCATTTAAATGACATATAAGCTGTGAAACAGTTCCCCAAATTCGGCCCATTCGTGCATAACCCTGGGGCAAATCGTGGAAATATAATAGACTGCAGGTGGAGAGCGTGAAATCTAATAGAATTCCTTTGTTACTGTGAGCAGGAGAATTGTTGGCCAAAGTATAAACTAATGGAAGCCTCCGAAAACTTTCTAAAACAAAAGTATATGACTTTAAAAGATATACTGGCTCGTATCGAGGCAAAAAAAAAATAATAATGAGAAAGATACAATATTTTCATTTCGTTTTAAAGATGTATATGTAATAACTGGAATGCCTAACGAAAAGAAATGGAAAATACGTATTTCAATATCTGCTTAAAGTAAACAATGAATGAAGAGGAAAGCCAATGAATTATTGAATAATTAAACAAAACGAAAATAACGAAGACACTGTCTGGCCCAGTCATGAAGACATAATGCATGTAGGTTATCATATAATCGGTGGAAAGAATAGGCAAAATTACTGAACATTCGCAAAAATAGTTTTCATAATTCCCTGGATGAGAACCTACATTATTCCAATAAAAAGCTGATGAGACAAAGGGATACTTAAAAACAGAAATGGAGATTCCACAGACAAGACATTTGAAATAAATTGGATTCCTACAGGTGTAAACCGTAGTCAACACTTGTAAAATATCCATATTTCTCCCATTTACGAAGCAACCCGTAAATATAAATGATTTACTGATGTTCAGACACGCGTTGTAGTCATCACTATAACTAAAGATTCTGAGTGTGCGCTGCCAGGTAACAACCCTATTATCTACAGGTCAGTCAAGATAAGAGCAATCGGGATCAAGATGGTTGTTCATGGGACGAACACGAGTAACCACAAACAATGGTTTACCACAAACAATGGTTTACCTCGACCCTCCTCCTAAGAAGATGTGACTCTCGCGAAAGGTTTGGGACGATGTCAACTTCCGAGTCTCCCTCACACACACACACACAGAGAATCCCGGAGTATATTTCCAAGTAAATGTTATCCAAATCGAGGTTTCTGCTTTGTCTATCAGTGACTGACAGTAACATGCCAACAGAATCTGTCGATGAATCTCGGCGAAAGTTTTCAGAAAGAAAAAATAGTATTTCACTTTGATTTTGAGGACAGTTGAATGTCACTAGCGACAAAATTACCGTACACTTGCCGATGGACTTGTGGACCCGTACCGTCGTGGTCAAAGGCCGTACCATCGTGCTCAAGGACCGTACCTTCGTGGTCAAAGGCCGTACCATCGTGCTGAAGGACCGTACCGTAGTGGTCAAAGGCTGTACAATCGTGCTCAACGACCGTACCGTTGTGGTCAAAGCCTGTACCGTCGTGCTCAAGAGGTTAACCACACAGACAACGAAAGTGTAACTAAAGTCAACAACACCGAAGCAAAAGAAATCCACATGAGACATGGACAAGACGCCATACTGAAAGGAACGGAAGAAGTAATTCATTAATCTTAGCTCAACAGAATGGTTGGAAATCGTGGCCTTTACCGTGGTCAGCTGCGGACCACGAAATAATCTAATGCTTGAGGACAAAATCAGTAATTCCCGTCAACTAAACATCAGGTAAAACCCGGAGTGAAATGTATAATAAATGGTTCTGAAATGGGATGTCAAAGAGACAGGCCATTAAAAGTGATAAGTGAATAATATTCATCAAAACCTAGTAATGCATGACTATTTGTGTGTATATATATATATATATATATATATATATATATATATATATATATATATATATATATATATTGGTGATGCTCATATACTGGTTAGAAAAAAGGTTATTTAAACCCAAGGAACTATCATATGGTGTTCCTGCAGCTTCAAAGTTGCGCTACGATACGTAGAAGGGGATGGATGGTCTCCTTTGGAGTAAGAAGCTCCTCGACGATATTGCACTCCTTTCCGTCCCTCGACGATGACACAGCCTCGCCGGAAGTGACTTCTCCACAGGCGAAGTCCAGTAACGCCTCCACGGATATTCACCCTTATTGACGTAGGCCAAAACTTTATCTCGGTGAAACACAAGACAATACTTTCTCCCAAGTCGATGGAAAACTAAGACTATCGTCTTCTGTTCCACAAAAGTGACAAGTCTTTTGTTTCAGAGTTTTGTCAGCTCGTGTGAGGGTAAGTGGGGGGTGTTCAGGGCTCCCGTTGTGTATTCAGGTTTCGTTAATGTAATAATGACAGTAATGGAGTGTCGTATGGGAGAGATTCTGGCAAAAAATATCAAATTTTCTTTTTTAGAACACACATACACACACACACACACACACACACATCTCTCTCTCTCTCTCTGCATATATATATATATATATATATATATATATGATAAAAGGCCAATTATTTCAATTCATTTGTGTGTGTGTTTGCAAATCTAATTCAATCAAATTTACTGGCTAGGATGAATACTATGCAGCACAAACATTCTCGTAAGAAATACTGTTCTCGCGTAATAGGTTGCGTAGCATACACAAAACCCGCAACAGAAAATGTGTAATTCTTGATACGGAAGAAACATATGCAATCTCTACTCTCTTGAAGTGAGGGCGTTGCTGCGTGGGCAAGGAAGAAGGTGTGTATAAACTGCTGCACAATGGGTAAATAAGAAGGTATATAAACTGCTATGGAGTGGGTGAGTAAGAAGGTATGTCCACTACCGGAAAGTGGGTAAGTATGAAAGTATATAAACTGCCGCTGAGACGGTAAGTAAGAAGGCATACAAACCGGGCAATATTTACGGAGTGGATGAGCTGCAATACAAAGTTTTCCCAAAACTATGTGCAGTAAAAAGGAGGCAAATACGCGAGTACTGATATTAGCCCTGGAAGTTGACGGTGTTCTTGGAACAGCTTGGAATGGCCAGTCTCTCCCGCCAACTGTATGAGACGACGATTTGATAACGCTAAAGAAATATGTGCTTACTAAATGCTTAACGTATGCTTGATAACTTTTTCCCTTATTTAGAGAAGGTACATATAAAGTATCATATGTGCACTTAAGAGAATCATGGAAGAATTCCAAATTCTTCAACTCCCTAAAGTAGAATTAACTGTCAGTCGAAATTCTACGTAGAATTCGAAATTCTTTAACCTCCATAGGAAATATCCTTTAAGAGTTGAGGGACTCGGGGTTTCCAGAACATCCTCTTTTAAAGAACTAAAGAGTACGATTAACCAACGCTGGAACAGGAAGAGTGAGTGCTAGGACTTATCTACTTGCTCACTGCGCCCCAAGGAGACTTAAGATAAATCTTTCAGTGTAGGTGTTCCACTCCCAGTACACGTCCTTTCCAGCCTACAGTCAAAAAGATACTCATAACTTTATTTCCTGTCAACTGGACCTTTAGGTTCCAAGTGGAACAACTATATTATGTTGTCTTCATTCTAATGGTGTTCCTGGAACTGTAAATTAGCTCCAGAAGAGATGCGATTAAAAAAACACACATATTATATATATATATATATATATATATATATATATATATATATATATATATATATATATATATATATATAGTGATAATGTTTATGTTTGTAGTACATGTACATAACAGTGAAGACTTGGTAATTATTTAAACGGGTAAAGGACGGGGCAACACGAGAGTAGAACTCTCTCCACCTTAACACACAATTAGTAATCACACACACACACACACGGGGATTTTTTTTTTTTTGAAAACAATGAGATATGGAGAAAAGTCATCAAAAAATACAAAAAAGGTCTTGATGAAACTCCCTCACATACTTCTCAAGTCTGGTCATCGTAATAGAAAAACACAAAAGAGCCATTAGAGAAGGTCTAGAGGTGGAGTACGAGGGAGGCACCAGAACTAAGAGAGTTGAGTTACAGTAGGAGGTCACAGACGATAACCTTGTCTACCACAGAGGGGAAAAATGTAGCATGAGTTTTGGCCAGAAGTTTCTAAACCAGTTTGATGATTTCGATACGTAATATCCCTTCGAGAGATCCAAAAATCGAGCAGCCAGGGTCCATAACAAGAAAGTAAACAAGGAACGAACGCGTAAGAGATGAAGTAAAGAAATACTTTTGTAGCATCAGAGTAGTGGATGATTGGAACAAGGTTGAGGATGAAGCTGCGACTACTGACAGTATACGAAAGTTTGAACAATTGTCCGATAGTAGGGAATGGCGCCCCTCGAGTGCAAAACTTCCTCACAGTACTGCAGAAAAAAGTAATTACACACACAACACACACACTCACACACAAATAGATAATAAATTAACGATCAAATGATGAAAGTAGTGGACTTATATCGTAGGGCTGTTGAACGATAGAAGGGTAAAAGGGAAGAAGTGAATGACCATGTTTGTGAGTGAGTATACGTATATTGAGCAAGGCGCCTTATCCCCAAGACCTACTGGAGGATCCCGGCTTGGTAAGAGTGATCCTAGAACACACTGAGAGCGCTGGACGGAACGCATGAAGCCTCATGAAGGAAGCGGTTCCTCATAAGGCGCGTGACTCTGATGGTATCGCGCTGTCCTACTCAAGGAGTGTGGAGAAATGCTTGAGAGGCCACGAAAGAGATGCTTTGAGGAACTCACCAGAGACGGGCTCGTTGCTGTGGGGGGGCGGAGGAGAGCGGTTTGTTGCGTTGCTACAAGAGTTGGGGCGCTGGCCACACGCTTTAAATTTCAATATCGAACACTCGATGGACATGGTCTGTAAATTACCGAAGAGGCTGTTCAGAAAGGAAAAAAAAGGCGAGTATTTGATAAAGAGAAAGTACTTAAATGGAAGGCAGCATGAGTTCAAAGGAGGGCTATGATTACAATTCCTTTTGGACTTCAGTAGAACAGCGGTCGTCAGCCTGAAAAGATCATTGTGCGGACTGTGTGTCTTTGGTAAAACATTTAGGGTAAAATAATTGTAATCTTAGGCAGCCATACGAGAAAGATTCCTCTAATGGATCATTGTTTACATATTAGCTTGGGAACAAGAAAAAGCTTTTCTAATGGCGCCTTTTCAGACTGGACGGAGGGAAAGTGGTGGTGGTGCACCTCAAGACTTGGTCCTGGGGCCACTGACGTTCATTATGCATATCGACGACTCTCCACACTGACTCGAACCTCGCCTGGAAGTGTTTGCCGATGATGGTAAACCTATTAGGAAAATGGGGGGAAGATTGACACAGCCTTCAAAGAAACCGGGACACGCTCCACAGAGGCTAATGGTATTCAACGTAAGCATATTCGGAGTTATGGAGATGGAACATATGGCGTATATGAAAGGAATCCGTGGGAGAGGGACCTGAGGACTAACACAGTCCCAAGACTGCTACTAGAAAACTACATTAGCAAGGTTGGTCAGGGAGGCGGATGCTGTAACGATCATCGCCTATACGATCTTGAAGGACGCGGACCAAGAGATATACAGAGAGGTATATATAACAAGTGTTAGATCCAGATTAAACTACGCCTCACCGCTTTGGTCTCCTCTCTTGGAGAGACATAAAGGGCCACTTGTAAGAAGGCAGTCTAAGGAAGGGTACATAGAACAAAGTACCATCAGTACGATAGCCGGACTTACTTGGAGAGAACAGCAGCACTAGACGTTGCCACATTAGGAGAGACAAGGTCAGGAGGCCACATGATGACAACTTTCAGTACCCTCGTTTGTTTTGATATGGATAGTGACTGATTCTTCGAAAACGGTGACAAACTGTCGCCCAACCTGACACAACAGGAAATTAAGTTGTAGATGTCCAGTTATTAGCGTTTACGCTACAACCATGCGGTATATTACTCGCTGAGACATTCATGATTTTAAAAATAAAGAATCTATTTCTGTAACGTACATCCGTCTGATTTGTCAATGAATTTGTTATCTGTGTGGGTTTTGCTACCCGCGGAAGACATTATCATTAATCTTTCCACTCTGGCACCAAAAACTTTAAGTTAACAAACATGTCGAAGAAAAATTACTTCGCTTCACTGGAGGTAAAATGTTTGCCTGTGAGTCTGTGTCCATTACTACGAGTGAAGTCTGAATACCTGTATTTGATCACCTCTTAACCTTCTCTTTTCTAAGCTAAATAAATTTAAGTCGTTTAGTTGGCTCTCACAGTAATTGTTTCTCAGTCCAGGAATCATGTTGGAAGCTCGTTTCAGTACTCTGTCAATTTTATCTATCTTTTGTCAAGTAAGGTGACCAAAACTGAACCCGAAATTCAAGTTAGGGATGCAACAGTGACTTGCAAAGAGTGAGAATAATTTTTTCGGATCTCTATTCCATAAATCTTGTTCGTCCTCTTTAATGCGTTTATGCACAGCTTGGCTTCAGGTCACCAGAGATTATTACACCGAAATCTTTTTCTCCTCATTCACCTTTTATGGCTCATCAGAAATGATACTGTAGCTTCCCTTTTCGATACAGATTTGTAAAACTTTACACATCGATATCAAATTCGTTCGTCAACTGTGAGCCCAGTCCATCAGTTTGTTCATGTCCGTGTGAATGGCTGAAAACTTCTGATTTCTGTTGTGGATTTATTCCTCAACTTGGTATCGTTTGCGAATTTCGATTTCTTATAATGAAGACCATTATCAATATCATCACTGTACCTGACATAGAGAACCGGTCCCAAGACGGATCCCTGTGGCACACCACTTGTTACGTCTGACCATTCTGAAGCTTGACTATTAATCACTACTCTTTGTTTATGGCCATTCATTAAGTTTCCTAACCATATAAATGACAACGACTGTTCTACTTTCATCATACCTGTTTATTATATCATATTAGAAATCGAGCATACTCCCGTGGTGTAGCAGTTAGCATCCTGACCGTGACGCATTTACGGGCCGCGCAGGGTCGAGCGCACAGGTTCGAATCCTGGTTGCGGCAGTCGGTCCACAGTCAACCCAGCTGTTCATCCGCTGCCCGTGTCGTCTCAGGTCACAAAAAAAAAAAATAAGACTTGTTAGACACGAGCGATTCGTCGAAAATCACGCTGTGAATCGTTTACTAAGTGGTGGTTCTCTGAATGGTCTACAGTCTTACCCGGAATGATGGTTTTCATTAGTTTTCCAACAACAGACATTAAGCTAATTGGAGAGCAGTTTCCGGGCAGTGATTAATTACCTTGTTTTGAATACTGATGTTCCACTGACAAACCTTCACTCCTTTGAAACCTTCCCCGTAGCGAGTGATTTACTGGAAGTAGCAGTCAAGGGCTGAACGTTCTCATTTTCACCTCTCTCATTGTCCTTGGATAAAGCTTATCTGGGCTTGACGTTTTATCTAATCCATTTAGTGCTGATACATCTTCAGATCTTATGTCAATATTTCGCTTAACGTTTTCCTCTCCTGGTAATGGAACTGGATTTGGGACATCAGTTGTAAATGCTGAGGCAAAAAAGTTAATAAAAATCTTTGCCAAGGCTTCCTTGTCTTGAAGCAAGTCACCATTTTCCGTAATTGATATACCAATGGACTAAGTAATGACTGTCTTGCTTCTAACAAAACCATTTAACTCCTTTTCAGCAATATACGCTTCATGCTGACGCTTATTTCCGCGTATAAGTATCATAGATTCTCTATGCAAATTTACATGTTTTGCTTTATCATGTTGGTTATTAATGTCTTTTAGTTTCGTATGTGCTACTTTTTCTATTTAGAAAGCAGGCACTTCTGTATGTCAATGTTCCATCATTTCGGCTTCGTTTTGGAAAAAGACTTCTACAACGCATTGACACATTAGATCCTTCAACTACTTTGAAAATTTTACTGAAGCTTTAGGAAGCTACGTCCATACTATTTTTATTTGCACTATCATTCCAGAATTGTCTGTCAAGAGCAATGCGAATATCAACCATCGTCTTCTACTATGGTTCAGTCGTGCCCTAAGATCGTCCCGTCTCACTCATCTCACGTCATCTCCAGTCATGTCAGTAAACAGAGAGATAACTTGTAGGGTCGTTACATAACCCAGACGCAGAAGACTAGAAATTCACACATGTTCTTTCGACCCACTCGCTTATACGTTCGCTTCCTTTCACTCACACCTTCACATAGGAGCTATGGACGGTAATGGACAGCACTCCACGCAAATTGTAGAAAGTTGACGTATATCACAAGTAATGTTCCCTCGACTACATCATATACCTTTGCCAGATCTATAAACTGGGCGTACGAGTCCTTCTTTTCCTCCTGAAGGTTTCTCTTCGCCACAAACAAAAACACTCTCATCGTATTTTTCCTCCGTCTGAGCAAATAAACATCTCTCAATGTTTACGTTCTATTAGTGAATCGACATAATGTTTCTTCTTGTTTTACTTCATGTTCTTCTTCCTCAGTGTGAAGCCGGCCCTTTGCTCTTTCTCCCTGTTATGTTCTGTGCCTCATCTATATGTTCACCACGGGTGGCACCCCTCATACGTTATGACCCTAGAAATTGGTTGGTGTTTTATGGTTTGAAGTGATCGTAACTATACGGTTCGCTAGGACGGGGATATTCAAGGTTTGGGGTATGAACAGAAGTGGAGGTCTAAAACCTTGTAGCAGAGGGCGCTAGGAGCCAGGAAAAGTAGCAGACATGGCTAGAGGAAGGGGCTAGGAGCAAGGTAACAATGGGCGCTAGAAGCCAGGGAGAGTAGCAGACGGAGCTAGGAGCCAGGGAGAGTAGCAGACGGGGCTAGGAGCCAGGGAGGGTAGCAGACGGGGCTAGGAGCCAGGGAGAGTAGCAGACGGAGCTAGGAGCCAGGGAGAGTAGCAAAAGGGGTTAGCAGCCAGGGAGAGCACCAAACGGGGCTAGGAACCAGGAGCGATATGATCCTGAGAATGTATCTTCGTACTGCAAGGAAAATGAAACACGATAAGTTCCCAAGTGCACTTTCGTGTAATCCACCATTCTTACACAACAGAAATACTTCTCTACGTCGTTTTTCTTTTAAGTTCCTTATCTAATTTCATGTTAGGGCCCGCGGGTGTTCCATCCCCACACTTTCCAAGAACTACTCACAGCCGGCGTCATCAATCTGGATTAAAGACCTGAACGTTGTCATCAGGTCACCCTTCACTCTTCTCTCTTCCATGTCGGGCAAATTTAAGGCTTTTAGCCTTTCCCCGTAACTCAGCTTCCTTAATGGACCTTCTCTATTAGCTCTTTATGTGTTTTTTTTTTTGAAGGTGCGGTGACCAAACTTGAGAGGCATATTCCAGTTTTGGCCTTATGTCGGACGTGAACAGCTTGATGAATCATTCCATTTGTGTGTGTGTGTGTGTGTGTGTGTGAGACGATGAGGGAGTTTTACACTCGTGGGACATTCATCTCTTAAGCTCTCATTTCCGTTGTATAGTCTCTTGAATTACTTTATATTCTCTGCAATTATTACATTTCATATTACCTTATTTGACCTGTCCACTACTGTATAACTGGAGAAGTAGTATTTCATTCATATCTTTTCCAGAATTCTTTTCCTTCGTCTCGCGTTGCGCCATCTAGCTGTTTGTTGCCTCCTTCGTCAAGTTTACTGAGGAACATCGAGGTGTACTCACGTCCACCACCTGCAGTTTAGTTCCTGCATTTGTGATGCAATATTTTGCTTCACTTCAGTGGATACACCAGTAGATCTATGCCCCTGACAGGCAAATTCTTCCACTTGCCTTCCTTCCTAATGACAATGGTACTTTTTACCCCATTGCACTGTGCCCCATTTTCATCACTCTGTAACTAAACAAGTTGAATTTTATGAACCACATATTCAAACAACCGGAGTCTGAGTAATTCTCTATGCAGATCACCAGAGGAGTCCAATTCATTTTCTTATTTCTCTCAAAGTCTTTGTATCGTCAACAGAATTACTCAGGGAAAACTTCAGTCCCTCGTGCACGTCCTTAACGGAGAGCACAAAGGGAAAAATCCACTTGACTGATCCCACTGGCAGCATCTTGGGTTTACCTTTCACCGTCTTGAAAAGCCACCGTTGGCATGTGTCCGTCTGTTCGTTCGGCACCTTCCCTTCCTCTGGAGTCTCCTCCTCCTCCTCCTCCTTTATCCTCACTAGGATTTATTTTTCTTTACCGGCCTTCGACGGGCGACAGTTTCAAATGTCTACTGACACTCCAGAAGAAAATCCATTACATCCATCAACAGTCTTGTCACTGAAGTGCAGACGAACCGTTAATACAAGAACTCTTTCCTCTGAATCCTTGCTGACCATCCCTTGCTCACTGTCCACGTCAACTGCCTCGAGGAATTCCCGTGTCCTCCTCTGCTCTCATGTTGCATTTTCTTCGTTGGACTGAATACGATTCTCTTACGATCCAGATGCCATTAGCGATCTGTACATCTCACCTCCCCGTTTCAGTAGGCTGTCTCACTGTCTCTATCAACAGTCTCTCCTTCCCTTCTACCCACGTTCGAGAGCTCCCCTTCTCCCCATTCCCCCCTCCCCCACCCCACTCATCACTAATGTTCTGCATCTGTTTTATTTTGCAGTCTGTTCCTTGCAATTACCTCCCTAATTGCCTCATTACCGAGCTTATTTACAATTCAATCAGTTGTCTCATTACAGGTGATATACCACCTGGTCCGCCCCTGACTGACCTGCCTCCCCTCCCCCTCTGAATGCACGTGGGTACGTATGTATGCGTTCTGGCCACCTGGTGTGGTGACCACTAAACCTACCGCCAATGAGCGCTAACCCCCACACCTTTCAAAACGGGACGGGCGGCCCATAACAACTGCGATTTTCGGTGTCACATTTGACCACCCGCTCTGAGCGTCGTCCCCTTAACGTCGCCTACCCACTAGTTCCACACATCCTGAAAAGCTCGTAAACAATCACCTGCAGCGCCACCCGCGGGAACACATGTGGCCCACGATGGAGTAAGAGCCACAGTCAACTGGCACTCCGTGTCGGAATGAGGATGTTGGGCGTGTTTACGGTGCTGTTCAAGTCCTCGCGTAGGGCCCAGGTGCACCGGCCTCTGTGTGTGTTCAGCGTAACAGTGAAGTGTCGGTCAGGAGAGGTCCTGCTTCAAATGGTGGTTCTGACGGCGCTCAATCCTTTCTCCGTTTCCCCAACACGCGTGCTGTGCCCCTTGTGTCGAACGCCATCCTCAGTATTCACGTCAGGTTGTGTGAGATCTGCCACATCTCATCGGTGCCATAGTTCGCACTCAGTATCTTGTCGTAATCTCCACGTTCGACGCCTTGTAAACACATACCGTATAGTTTAACGTTAACTTACTATGATTTTATTCATAATTCTAAACCATGCGTTTCCAAGTCTTTCATATATATATATATATATATATATGTGTGTTTTTATGGGATTATGTATGTGTTTTTTTTTTTTGTATGTTTGGGTCCATGTATTTGTTCATGCTTAGGGTGTATGTTTGTTCACACATGTATATGTAAGTATGTATGATCGTGCATGATTTAATGAGCATGTGTTCGCCTCCGTCCTTGACACCACCATAGTTGGCTGGCCAGGTTGTATAATATTCCAGGGAGCTTACCCCAGCACCAGCAGGGGAGGGAGGAGGGTGGCTGGCAGGGAGCTTATCCCAACCACTAGCACCAGCAGGTAAGAGGGAGGATAGCGGTTCATAGGGAGCTTAACTCAACCACCAGGAATAGCAGAGGAAGATATAGGTGTGGTTGGCAGGGAGCATATCTCCACCATGAACGTCAGGAAGGGAGGGAGCATGTAGATGGAGATAGAGCCGGTAGGGTGTGGTCAGGGTATCTATATCTTCCTACGTCATGTTCAGAACACCGGCAGAATTTATGCTCGTGCAACATTACAAGACTTCCATCTCGTCACTACACTCTTGGGCGTAAACTGAGATCCTTGTCCCAAGCTGCTTGCTGGATTAGTGGCAGAAGATGGGATAAATGTTGCACACTGGGCAATACGAGGTATGAGTAACGGGACTCACGTCCCTTGTTCCTCCTCACTGTGAGGCGCTGACGAGCAGGCTTGTGAGGCGTAGTGACGGGGGATGCGAGTGACGGTACCCCAGCGATGGCGTCGTAAACAGCTCTGGGGTACAGTTCGGGAGGGAATGAATCCTCCTCCTCCTCCTCCTCCTCCGGGCAGGTGCTGCGATAACGCCACTCCCAGAAGGCACGACTTCTCCAGCGCTGAGACCCGTTCGTGGGACGAACGAGGAAGACAGACAGAGAACTCAACGAACTCTGAACGAACCGGTGGTCTTCTATATGGCGTTAATCACGTCAGCCCAGCCCAGCCGAGGTGAACGGTTTAGATATTCGGACCAAATATTCTTCCCAGCTCTTGCATCATCCCTGTGCTGAATACCTTAACATGCTCCCCAGCCAGAATGCTAAAACATACATCAACATCGGCCTTAGACACAGAATACTCAACTGCATAAAACCGAAGCACGTGTCAAACAAATATACAGCGACTGCATATAGCTAGATTGCCAAAGGAAGCCCAACGCCCCCTTTGGAGCATCTCATATCCTCGCAGGAGGGTCGAGCCACTGCCCTTGGTGAAGATGTCACTGCCCAGGACACTGTAAGGTTCACTGCTGACCTCTCCAACGATCCTCTTTTAAAACTGGACCATCATAGTTTCCAGGGGAAGGCTCTCCCTGAAATATGGACTCAGAAGTCTCATCACAGCCACTCCACTGGCCGTACCCACGACTTTCCTCATTGACATCATTAAGGTACCTGGAAACAACAGCCCTCAACAGTTTGATGTGTCATGCAGGTGAAGAGTTTGCCTTCACAGGCCTTTTAACATTTTATAACAATGTCATCAGAGATTGATCACGTGAACAAATAACACTTTGAAGTCAAAGTATACTTTTTGTTTTCCTGGATCAGTAGTTATCTTGATCACAGAGACTTTGTTCTGCCTTGAGGAGTCAAGACCAAACTGGTCGGATTAACTTTGAATCAGGAACTCCACAAGGTGGGGTTCTGAGCCCTACGCTCATTGATGTATCATCAGATAAACTAATTGTTGACATGCGTTTCCCAGCTGATGGAACTGCCATGTGGTGTGTACATGACGTCAAAGACGGCACCACTCCTTGCTAGATATATCTGATGAGAGGAGCACTAAATGTGGACCTTTTATGATAGCTGAGAAAACTAAAATCCCCATCAAAAAAGTTGTAGGAAACAATCCACCCACAATGTAACTTTGATGGCCATCATATGCTAACATAAATTCACGCCGATGTAACACGTTACATCGCTTTGTCGCAAGTCACTTTGCAATCACACATGACTTCTGTACACTCGTATGTCATGGACGGTGAACCTTGGCTACAGATATATTACGAATGACCCGGCGTTATGACATGACAGGGACGAACTACCCTGTTCCTTGGTGACAAGTCATATAGTTTAAGGCGGGCCCCGCGATGCCCCTCTTCTCCAATTCAGGTAGGTCTTTGGTGGCAGCGTTGACACAGTGACACTGTGACACATTCGGTGGTGTTTCTAAGAATGATCACGTTTCAGACTGAGGAAGAAGAAAAACTTACAAATTAACACACTCTTCACGGTGCAATGCTATGTCCACATCACCGACTTGAGATGGCACGGAAATATCTCACAGGTCGTTCTGTGTGCAGTCAGAGACAATCAGAACAAGATATTTTTAGATATGCATTAAGATGGATCCTCACGCCCTGTACGACTTGTATTTCTCCATTTTCTGACTGCAGCCGGACTATTTATATCTTCCCTGGCTGCATCTGTGAGACAATATAACAACGTAATCAGTATTCACGGGCCGTCCCTGTGTGAATTATCTATCCAAGATTTCTATGTCATGGGGCACGGGGCTGGGGCGCTTGAGAGGAGGAGTGAGGCAAGTTGTGGCGCAGGACTGAGCGGCCTCCTGCTCCTGAGGTGTGTGGTGGTGGGCACCTCACTCCTTCGCTCTACTGGTGTGACGTACACCCTCCTTCCTTCCCTCTCCTGCTGTGACGCATACCGTCTGTTCTTCTGCTGTGACGCAGACCGTCCTTCCTTCTTCTGCTGTGACGCAAACCGTCCTTCCTTCTTCTGCTGTGCTGCAAATCCTCCTCCCTTCTTCTGCTGTGACGCAAATCATCCTTCCTTCTTCTGCTGTGACGCAAATCATCCTTCCTTCTTCTGCTGTGACGCAAATCATCCTTCCTTCTTCTGATGTGACGCACACCCTCCTCTTTCTTCTCATGTGACACACATCGCCATCATCCTCCATTCCATTTTAAGCTCGCTCTTTTCCTCCCCTTCCTATCCCGTCTCTTCCTCCTCTTCTTCACTACCCTTTCCCCTCTCGTACCTTACCCACTATGTAAACAGAGTGTGACGTCACCAGCGTAGGGAGAGGAGGGGGGGGGGAGGCTTGCCCTCCGTGGCAACCCACATCGGGAGCTCCGTCCCGTCAGACCGTAAACATTATGCATCAGTCCGTCCCTTTAAAAAATTAATTTGCATATTTTGCGGCTCCGGGTGTTAAGAGGGGCGTTTCCGGACCATCCGGGTAATATATACAAGGTGGGAAGGCCATGGATTACTTGCCTTTGCTAACACGACCGGTGGGGTCTCCTCGATAGAATGGGCCATAGTTCTCTCCCTACGTAGTAGGGAGAGAAGGGAGGAAGGGAGGGGTAAAGGCGAGGTAGGTCCGTCTGGCCACGTTAAGGTAGGTGGTCATAAGGCAAGCCTCATGGTATCAGGTTCAGGGGAGGTGGGGGTTGTTAATCTAAGGCCCAGGTGAGGCGATTCTGCCATCCTGGAGCCCAGGTGAGGTGAGTCTGTCATCCTGGAGCCCAGGTGAGGTGAATCTGCCATCCTGGAGATCAGGTGAGGTGAATCTGCCATCCTGGAGCCCAGGTGAGGTGATTCTGCCATCCTGGAGCCCAGGTGAGGTGAGTCTGTCATCCTGGAGCCCAGGTGAGGTGAATCTGCCATCCTGGA